>JBAMYA010000024.1:10468096-10483519 GCA_037176975.1 Arrhamphus sclerolepis | reverse complement strand
CCCCCCCCCTCCCCCCCCCCCCCCCCCCCCCCCCCCCCCCCCCCCCCCCCCCCCCCCCCCCCCCCCCCCCCCCCCACTCCCTCCACAATAATAATTAAATAAGAAAGATTTTTAAATCTGACTGCTTTTTGGATTACATCAGTGTCTGGCAAAATGTCCTGACTACTGCATCAAAAATAGAATATAGGAAGGAGAAAGCAGAGAGCACACAGGAAGTGTATAACTACAACAGGATGCGAGAAAATAAAAAGATTTGATTGGGTAAAGTTTTACTGGCCTCATTGTAACAGTGTGCACAGTATTGTTGCTCAGTTTAGAAGACATTTCAATTGTAATGAGACATTTTGCATCACACCAACAGCATATGTATTAGCCAAACACATAATATGCATTTTGTAATCAATCTAAAGCATTCAAAGCCACGATGAAACACATGAAAAATAAAAGAGAGAAAAAAAAAGGTCATGCAAAACCTAAACATCAGACCAAAGAGGTTGAGACATTGCCATCCTCCCCAGTAACAGCCTTTTCTGGCCCACATTTGGACCCACATGAAGAGGTTTTCTTGGAAATGTTCACTGTCAAAATATATGTTCATGTCTTAGATAAATATAAATAAGCTGCCTTTTCTACAGCAGAGTAGCTTTTCTTTCTGCAGGTCAGACCATTTTTGTGCGTGATTCAGGAGCATTGTGGTACTTCATTTCAACAAGGTGAATAACTGGACCGCTGTAACCTATCAGTACATTCTGCATACAAAGAGAATAGGCTCTCTTAGGATGGAAAGTAAAATGGTATTTAGTATTTGATACATACTGACCATTCGGTGCAAAGGTAACATTTGAAAGAATAGAAATACATAAAGCGCTGGAAAATTTCATTTCATTCTATGGTTGAACCTTTTTTTTATAACCTGAACCCACCATATATATGGTGACATTTCCTATGTCAAAAAAGAGGAGTAAAATAGAAAAAAGGAAGAAGCAGTGTATGATAATGAAGAGGCACTTGGAAAACACAATTGTCCCATCCTCAGAGGAATGGAAATAAACAGTTTGTTTCAATAGTTTTTCATATACACAGAATGAAACAAAACAAACAGCGCTGTGTTTCTTCCGCATCCATAAAATACAGGCTTCAGAAAGATAACAAAATAAATAAAAAGTTCCAATATTAAGAAATATAAACATAATTTGAGACAGCTTCATCATGTGGTCTCCACATGTAGCAGAGCTTGGAAAAGTTGTGACTGCTGTGGTTTTGGAGTGGGAGAGGAAATGGAAGAAGAAAAAGACACCACTCCTCATAGTATCAGTCTTTTTGTGAATAGCCATTTCTGTTGCATAACATGGTTGAGTGACATCATCAAAGAGAGAAGCACATGCAAATCTGGACAATGAAGGTATAATAAGGAGTGGCATTCTCTGGCATTTCTCCATCTGGTGACTTGTGGTGCCATTTTGTAACGCATGTAAGACCAAAGTCTAGGCGTGCTCAGTTCCAATATACTTTCTATTAAAGAGGCCCAGATCCCACCTGTTGTTCCAGATTATGTTTTGTCAGGAAGTATTTGAAAAACTCATACACTGACCAGGCAATGGCAGTTGAGGGCATCTGGTATATGACCCGAGCTTGGACCCCTTTGAAGAAGGCCGACAGACCACCGAGCCGGTACACCGTCCTGAAGGTATTTGCCATTCCTGTTAAGTGGCCGCTGATGTTCATGGAATTCAGCGCTACATTCTCTTGTGTGTTGAGCAGCGTTTTACAAACGTCAAGGGGAGTAGTTACGGCAGCAGAAACAGCCCCAGCCAATGCTCCTGACACTATGTGGCTGCCTGGGTTATAATGCCTGTGGGGATTTAACTGTTCCTGCATCAGTTCATAGGTGATGAAGTGAACGGCTTGAAAGGGAATGTTCATGGTTAGTTGCGTGCTGTAGCTGCGGTAGAAGGCTCCAATTCCTTCTGTCTGTGTTATTGTTCGAACGCAGTCCAAAAGTCCTCGATAAGGAGAGTTATACATTTGCATCCGCTGCTTCACCACTGAGCAACGGAAGGAAAACAGACTGTTAGTGTATAATATTACCTATAACATCCATTCAGTACAATTATATACTCCGCAGTTAAGGCAAAATCAGTTATTTATGAAACAACAGAATATAGGCTTTTAAATATAATAACTGTATTACGGAAATAACTGACAGCGGAAGAAGATGGATGGATGGAGAAATGACTGACAGGTATTTTAAATTGGTTTCTTTTAAAGTCAGACAGTGATTATCGATTACTATTATAAGTGACACAAAGACATTTGGGATTTGGGGAACTATGAATAGTAAATAAGACTTTAAAGAATGTGATATTCTATCAGTAAAAGCAAATATGCCACTTTAATAACAGTATCATGACTTGATGAGTGCATTACCTCCATGTTCAACATTAGGGGATTTGCTCCTATGTAAAATTAAAAACTGAGCAGTTACATTTGCTGTATTACAATTAAAGGAACTGGAACGTTATGCAACCTTTTATAGTTGTCACTCTTGACATACTGTAATAATTAAGAGATGCAAATGCAGGTTACAGCTATAAGACCACTAAGCTCATAAACTACAAACAAAAACATAACTTTTACATCATTTTTCAAATATAAATGAGCTAATATCTGATGTGCCTGTATCAGTGTCAGTGTTGGTTTTATCAGCTGAGATCTCTGATGCTTAAGCATTAAAAATAAACAAATATCAAAGCTGATGCTGATGATCCACTGTTAGGTCTATTTCTAATCAATTTATACTTTATTTTAGTAATAAGGAATGTTAACCAGTAATAATACGTCATTCATTGAGAGGTTGAGAGTCATCTTTCAGGCACTATTTTGGTACATTAAAAGGAATTCATGCTATTTTCTTCTGATGTCATTTGCTTACATTTAAACTGAAGGCTTTTTTAATAAGGAGTCCTTATAAACTCATCTGACACCAACACTCCCTTGGTGACAGTTTGATGACTGGTATTGTAATCAAATCATTGGATCTCAACCATATGGGTTGGATAATTGGATAGAGAGAGGAGCTGAGCTGTCAACTGATCACCACCTGGAGGTATATTGGATCAGGTAGCGAGGACTGATGCCAGACAGGCTCGGAAAGTTTATACAAGGGTGCTGGAGAGAGGATTTAAGATGGCTGACAGACCTCATATTTGGGACGAGAAACACATGTAGTATTGGAATACGTGACAAAAATGGAGAAATGTAAGTTTCCTGGGGTTCTCTTGATGAGGTGGTTAAAAGAGAGAAATTGTCATGAGTACCGGGGCAGTAGATTATGTACCAGTTTGTGATGGCAAAGAAAAGGGTAAGCAGAAAGGTAAACTTTTCTGTTTAAGATTCGATCTGTTTCTATTTTCATGTGTGCTCATCAGCTGTTGATGGCGACCAAAGGAATAAAATAGCGCAGGAAGAGGACTGAAATGGGCTTCCTTTGAAGGGTCACTGGACTCCCCCTCAGACGCAATTTATGTTTACACAATGAACCCGTGATACATGTGATATATGATGTTATTTTCGCTGACATGGACCTCCTCTAAAATGTAACTGCCCGTTAGATCAACATGGACCCAAACAAACAGTGGCTCTGTAACTGTGTTTTCTCAAATTTATAACTACTCAAGAGATCTGACTGTAACCATTTTTCTCCATTCATGGCAGCACATGGGAGACGCGATCAAAAACAGTAGACGTATCCCAAATATTCATAGATAATAGCATAATTATTTTCAGGTAATTAGGCTGAATGGAGATCACAGATGTTCTCTATGGCTTATTTGACATTTAAGACTGACAGATATATTGTTCTTACCTTCAGCTGGATTCATGACCGCATCATGAAGAACAGTAGCTACACTACCTGCCACACCTGTTAAAACATGAACACGTCTTATTGAGTCTAAAGCTGATAATAATTTCATTTCTTACAAATCTGAGAGAGACATTTAAGAAGAGGTTGTGCTAAATTAACATCTTCCTCTCTCACAAAAAACACAGGATTAAAATTACATATTCCAGACTGGACTTCTCATGTTTGGGATACACATCTGCCCTGGTCGCTGTAAACAGGATGTGAATTATAGTAAATATACTCCTCCAGATTACATTGCTTAGTCTACTGTAAAAGCAGTTTCTAAGACATTCAAAAGATTTATGCTGAGACACTGAAGCTCATACCATTGGCTATGTGGCTGTTGCCTCCACTCTGAATTATGTCACTCAGTGATCGCTTCACCCGTTCATAGCATGCAAAGTAGAGTGCATGGGCGGGCCCTGCTCCCATCACAGTGATGTTGAGGCCCCTCAGCGGTCTGAAGATCCCCTCTGTTTGGATGATCCTTTTCAGAGCCTCATACACACTCTTGTACTGTGCATTAGGGTCTGGCTGCAGGCTCTGCATCCTTGTCTGAAAGAAAATAAAGTCGTACATAAAGCATCACAGTCACCATTTGCTCCAGTTTATTGAGATTTGATAACAGTTGCAGTATCTTATCGATGGCTCACTATTGGTGCATGACTGCGAGGTTCTAAAGTGGGCACCTGGTGATCTTTTCAGTCAAAATCTGAATTTCTTGGTACTCTGTAATTTTGTACCATTGTTCTGACAAGAAAAAAAAAAGGCTCTTGGCAAATACAAGGTTTTGTCTGAGTGATGTGTGTCTGTCCCTGGCTGGTGTGGCAGCTCTTTGTTTTACTGCACCATGCCAAGTTATTTGGACAACACAAAGCATGTTTTTATTTGCAAAGACACAGACCAAGTCTATCTTCCTCAGCATACTTGCCTGTGTTTCCTTCCTTTGGTTTGACAATGAAATATCAATTACATTTCCGCTGCACACAGATTTGCGAACTTGGGCACATGAAACTTGGCAGAATGTTTTTTTGTTTGTTTGTTTTTTTAAAGCGTATGTGACTGCTTTTATGCCACACTGCTCTGTTGAATGCAGATTTACGTCCATTTTTCATTCATGCCATGAGGTTGGAATACATGAGAGTCATGATCAACAGAATTGGTTAAAATATGAATATGATTTTGCTATACACATGTCTTTTAAACTTGATTAATGCCAAGGACAAAGTCACTTGCAGACACCTCCACAAGAACCCACCACTTAGCTCGTTTTTTTTTGTTGATGACATTGTTGATAGTATTCCTTGAGTAACTATGCCTATAAACAATTTGAAAATCAATAAATAAAAAATATAAAAAACTGGTTAATGTGAAAAAAACATAATTTGTTGCTTGAAGGTCGACTATGGTGATCAAACATAAAAACTGTAATCACAAGATATGTATTCATATTTCAAATGTTACTTCGGTAGCAGATTGTTTAAAAAAATAATAATAATCATCATCATCATACTGGAGCTGTACCAGTTCTGAAACCAGCATTGGAAATACTCAGCTCTGCTGAAAATATTAATAATATCTAGGCTCCACATAGTACCAAGTAATTCATACAAACAGTATCCTAATCTGAGAGCAAGCGGCCCACACTGATGCCACAGTCCTCCAGCAGCAGCGGCAGGTTTGACTCCCAGCTTGCAGCCCTTTGCTGCATGTCTTCCCCATTCACTCTATGTCCTATTTCCTGTCTCTACACTGTAAATAAAGGCCAATGAAGACAAAAATCTAAAAATACATAAATCTCAATCCTTCTTCTTTGCACTTGTTGTTTTGAGTTAACAGGTGAACATAAAAAAGTGGTGGCACATGTGTTGGACTGAACCAGTTAGCATTAGCACAATGGAGGCAGTTGACATTATCTTCCCTAGACTGGAAATACATCTTCAAAACACTTCTCTCCAAATGGCATAAGATTGCCTGAAAATAATTTGTGTAAGGACTGCAGGCATCGCTTTTACGATTGAAATTTGGATCTCCAATCTGTTCAAATGTCAAAATATACATGTCTTTTTTTTGAAATCACAGCTGCAGTTTGTTTACTGCCTCAATTTCTTTATGTAATAAATATTCTTTATTTAATTTTTATATTTGGTGTTATTCATCATGACTGCTATACTAGATATAAAAGAATTCTTTGCATGTGTTTATTTGTGCTGTAGAATGAGTTTGGCTTCAACTACGCCACAAAACACTATAACAATGACAATTTAGAAGTAAATTTTAAAAATCTAATTAAAAAAAATTGAAAATGACACTGGTGTCTGATCAGTACTTTGTATCAGCCAATAGCCACAGTCCAACTATCTGAATCAGTATTAGACAAAGGAAGAAAGAAAAATCTCTAAGGTCTTCAATTGACACTTTTTAAAGCCTTCATTTAACCAAGTTAGCCCCATTGAGATAAAATATCTCTTTTTCAAGGGAGACCCAGTCTCCAAGGGCCACACACTCTCACACCTATTAGCAATTTAGAGTCACCAGTTAACCTGACATACATGTTTTAGGACTGTGGGAGGAAGTCGGAGCACCAGAAAAAAAACCCATGCAAGCATGAGAAGAAATTGCAAACTCCATATAGAAATGCCCCTGTCAGGATTCAAATCACAAACTAGAAATTAAAAGTAAATTCATTGTCAAATTTTGTACAGTTGGATTTTTTTTTTTTTTTTGCAAAAGGTAATAACAATGTATACAAAGCATGGATGGATCCACATTACTCAGACTACCCACTAAGGGAGTCATTAAAACATTTAAGGAAACAGTTTCCATTTATGACTTCAGATAGTGTCTTATCCTTTTAATTTCATCACTTCTGCTCCAATGACTGTTTACTAATCAGTACCATAGAAGCATTGACATATACACACCCTCAACTGTATTGGGGTGATTCCAAATGTGTACAGCACTGATAAGAAACTCCTCCTAGCAATAACCAGGCTACTCCCCGAGTCCTGGTCTTGCTGGGAGATTGAGACAAACTAAATGGATAGTTACCACTTTCCACTGAACTCTGACATGTAAAATAAACACACCATGTCTGGTTAGAAACAAGTATTCGGCCAAACCCTTCCCAAGACTGATTATACAGTATGTTACGTCAAGGTAAATGGGGAAAATTATGACCAGAATTCATCCTTTCATCAGTTTAAATCAGATTAATTTAAGAACTGACTTAACACATAGTGATGAGATCGAATGGGTACCTCAATTGTGTTTTGTGAAAATTTCGAAAAAACCTCAAGAGGAAATGGCAACACTGGTTTGTGTAATACAGGCAATGCAGAAATGCGTCAAGATGATGACAATGGAGCAAAGCGGAAGAAATTATTTTCCTATTATTTATTTATATGTCTGCACCTCCTCAAGATTTTGTAAGGCAGACCGGAATGTCAAATTTATCAAAACAATGCAACACTGTTGGAGAACAAAGCCTGAGCAGAAGAGAGAGAGAGGATTGCAGGAGCAAAGTTCACACTCAATCCAGCCGTTTGCCATTTATGTTGTGGACAACATGCTCAAAACTAGCTGGTGAATCATTTAATTAGTGAACACTGGCTCACCGACATTCTCAACCACAAGATTGCATTTGTGAGTGTGTTTTAGTTTACTGCTAATACGACAAGATGGAGGAGTTCCCCTGATTGTGACACAGTTTGTTACTAATTTTTAAAAGCTTTGAATCCAACAAATAGCTCAAAATAGTATAAAGGTAATGAGTGAACTTCCGGAGGTTAACAAAAAGGTAGGGTTAGACAAAACTGAAAAATAATGTACATTTTAGTATTGTTTTTTTTTTTTGTTTGTTTTGTTTTTCAAATTAGGGAACAAGGCAATCAACTTCAAAGTGCCACCACATTTAAAAGTACTTCTGCAACAGAGTTGTTCTTTAAGAACTTTCTGAAGAATATTTGATTTTCATTGTAGAAAGAATCCCATGAGGGTGCTCAGCTGTTATAGCTACCAAAAGGTAGCTACTTTCAGTCAAAAGTTGGTTTAAATTGATGACATGATTTCTTTTTTTCCTTTTTTAAAATGAAGTTGTTTATTTGTTCTATGCTTTCATTTCAGAGAACAATAAGGCATTAAACTGCATAATTCTCAAAAAGAAAAGAAGAAAAAAAGTGAAAACATTGGGGTGGTTTGACCGGTAGTGTAATTATACACCAGTATACTGGTTAATTAATCTTGTTAAATATGATTCTCTCAAACAAACAAAAACTCCCTTAAAATCATTACCTGAACTGGCCACAATAATCCAGTATAGGCTTGCTTCTAGGGATGGTCTAACAATAGTAACGTCACAATCACAACCAGTGGTTCTTCCTACTTCCAAAGGACTTAATAACCATAACATGAATTTGACAAACAAGTTTGCTTTTCTTTATCGTTTACTGAAAATGATCAACAAGTATTGACTAGTTGTCAAGAAATGTCAAGAAAAAAAGGAAAAAAAAAACATCACCGTATCTGAAAGAGAAAAGTGACATCTCCCAGTGTCCTCTTCTAAGCAACTTACCATGAATTCAGCTCTCTCACAAGCACAGAAAACTATCACTGCCCATCCTCGCCTAATGTACAGTAAATGTTGCCTTTTAAAAAAGTGCAGTCTAATAGACTCCATACATTTCTGTTTACTCTCTATTATTCTTTATGTTTAATCTATAGTCATTTTAATCATGTTTGAATTTTTCTGTCAGGATATTTACCGTGAGTATGACAATAAGGATGAATCTAATTCAATAAATGAAATACTCATAAATGAACTAAGACACTTTGATCTTTGAAGTCATGAAATACTGCTCATATCCCCAAAGAATGACTTTAAATCTGTTTATTAGTCAAAGCATCTGTATGTGGCCACATACGTGTGCTTTGTAAATGTACAGCATGATAATAATAAGTCCCTATTTACCCATTAAGATCGGAAATAACCGGTGAATGTAGTTTTCACTTTAAAAGCAGGGACATCTGTGTCACAGCTTAACCACATACTTGACCTTCACTTATCATGCAGCATGTCGGTAACAGGAAAAAAAAGTGATAAACACAATTTCTTTTCCTGGTTTATGGGAGGGAGAAGAAATATAGTTTAAACTGGTTTGAAACGAGCTCGTGGTTAAATGACGTCAACTTAGGTATGGTCTAGTTAATATGCGTCTTTCGTAACTTAAGGTTACAATGGGCGTTAAATAAGCTTGTTAGGGTGGCAAAGTTAATAGCTACGTCGTACACGAAATAAATAAAGAAAAAAGTTCAAGTTTGTATTTTCAGCGACCTTGCCAGACTGTTGAACTACTTTCTGATGGTCAGAGGAGCTAACACTGAGGCTAACGCTTGTTAGCCAGTAATAGCACACCATCTGTGATGTAAGCGATGCTTTAGGTTGGTTTGGGAATGAGCCACAGAGGCAAAACAGTCGTGAACCGCACCTAAGATGCCTCTAAGTGAGTTACCTTGACAGAGTCCACCGGGTACATCACCGTGTGCTCCAGGATGCCTGCCACCGCTCCTGCTGTCATGTGGGTCGTTACGGAGACATGAGGCGGCAAGCTCTCGTAGTCCACATCACTATTAAAAGGCTCGTCGTTCTTGTTCTTGACCTGCGACATCTCCAGTGCTGCCACCGCACGGTCCGAGCTCAACTCCATGCGTGGTGAGCTCTCACAAGCGACCTTCCGTCCAGGACAACATTCAGAGAGCTTTCCGCGGCATGGACAACCACAACATCACCACTTACTGGAGTTCCAGCGCCTGTGTGACGTTGACAACCAGAGGCGTGTCGCATACGAGTATTGACCAATTGTATCCCAGATCCCGAAGAAATGGGTGGGCTCTAGAGTAGACCAACCAATGAAAAGTTGCAGTGATACATTCTCTTACGCGTTTACAAAATTTTATGCGTCCACAAGTTTTTTTTTTTTGTTTGTTTTTTTTAATGATTATCAGATGTAAGATAATGAAAACTTGTCCATCATTCTTTAATTTTCATAAAGAAACGATTTTTTTTCTTGTGTTCTATGTCACCCGTGACATTGTTTTGCTATTCTAAGATTATACTACCGTGAAGAAGCTTTGTTTGACCCTTTATTTTTGAAATAAAAAAAAAAGATCGAAAAAAAGGGCAAAAATATATTAAGACCACTTCTACCTCGCGTAGCAAGGAATGCATCAAAACGTGTGCTCCAAATTGAAAATATTCTTGTGATTTTCAGTATCCTCATATACTGACACATACTCATACTCATGTCTCTCTCACACACACGTACACATACATACATACATACACACATATATATATAAGGATAGCTAGCTATAGTGATAGCTAGATAGTAGTTTATATTATATACCATTGCACTGATGCTATTTGAATTTAAAAAACGTTTTTGAATGGGTTTCACAAAACTGCAATCACTCTATTCTGTTTCAGAAAGATAAGTAGGTGTGGTCTTCCTATCAGGCAACATCTGCTGTTTAATAATGTGAAGGAATTGTAATGTTTTTTTTCAATGACATGCCAAATGTAAAAAAAGAGTAAAAGAAAAAAAGAAAGGAAAATACAATTGCAGATACTTTGGTAACTAAGACAAAATAAAAAAGATTTACGACAACATTTTAAAACATTTTATAGAAACTATGACCTAATGATGAAGTCTGAGAAACATTTGTATAGAATTATCTCTTTTGCAGTCATATAATATCAATCTGTATCACTGAGACTCATGCAAATAGATGTATGTGCATATTTGTACGTTAAATCATTAATACTGCGCTGAAATACTGGTAGGGGAGGACAAGCAGCCCAAATTCATGGCAATTTATACAAGCAAAAAACCCAATAAGATCAATGTCATATAATTAGTGTACATAAAATAAGATTACACAAACCCCTTCACCTGCAACCCAGTTAAAACTGAACATACTGATCTGAAAGCATCAACCCTCCTGCAAGTCATGGGAACAGTCATATGAAATAGCCCGGAGTGAAGACCAGAGTATCTTATTAAACAGAAACACCACATCTATGCTTTAGTTCCAGCTTCTGAATAAAGAATATGACATTGTTATCCCACTTTCATGCTTAATATAGATTCATACCACCTTAAAGATAGCTTACATTTAGATTAGGTTAAGTAGACCGTTGAACACTAATTACTTTAATGAGGCTAGATTAATGTCCTCACATTACATCTTTTATTTTTAATTATTTAGTGTTTTTTTGGCTGTAACTTCCTATCTCATGTTGCAAGTCTGAGGTTTAAGTTTCGCTTTGATATTCAGCTAGATTTAAGTTTGTCTTAAGGAAATAATCTTGTTCAGTTGTGCAAACAAAAGATTCAAGGTGTGTCTGGCAATCCACTCTCCCCCTTTCCCTTTAAATAGAACATTTGTTTCTTCCCTTTTAAAATCTTTTTTTTGTTTTGTTTGTTTTTCTTTGTTTTTTCAGTCAAAATATTTGATTGTGAAATATTCAATTCTGTTGTAGCTAACACAAGGGCGAAGGGTTCAAGAAAAAAAAAGAAAGAAGAAAAGATGTATTCATCATATTTACGGGAACAAATTTGGTTTGGTAAACTACCCGCTGCTACCAACCAATGAAACACAAGCTGTACACAGAGGGCAGAATCTCTGTGGGTGTTGCAAAAACGCTAACACACATCAGTGACTCAGCAGTATAGGAGCTTCACATCTTAAAAACCCTGCTTGTTCCACCCTGTGTTGTTACGGCTGATATTCACATGCTCAGTTAAGAAAAAACACTCAGAATTGTAACAATATGACCACCGTCTTACCTCACAACATGAGATACACCATAGGACTTGGGTATAATTATTAAAATCCTGGTCTTGTGCAGAAATATTTACCCTAAAATACACTTAAGAGGTTCCTTTTGGTTTTCTGCAGTCATGTGAAAGCTCTGGATTAAAGTGACGTGTTTCATTTTTATACTGCAAACATTATCTGAAGTACTCTTAAGATTTGATTACATGTCTGCTCTTCTCAAGGTAAATCCCCTTTAATGCAGTACTACCGACTCATTGCAATGCTTTCCATGGTGAAAACATGGGATACGGAAGCTGGAAAAACCTGAAGAAAAACTAAGAAAGTATGTTGATTTGAAAAATACCAAAATAAATAAATACACAAAACCTATATTTTTTTTAATGTGGGTGATAATTCCAAAGCAAACACATTACGTTAACATAACTGTAGACTTTAATACCTTGAGGGATTGTGAGAGCTGATGAATTTTATTTCTTTGCCTAAATATGTCCAATATCCACTATTATGCATGAGTGACCCAAGTAATACAAGCCTTTATTTTTCAGCTTCAGGCGTTGTTAATTTTGTCCAGTGTACCGTTTTTCATCAGGCATTCAGCCCATTACTTCCTCTGGAATGTTGGTGAGCAACACCACTTTGAAAAAAACATTGACTTTATTCTTCTTTACTAAAAATGACATATGTGCTGCACAAAATAATTTTATCAAAGACTCAACCCACAGGCTGATTTCTTTATATTTTCCTGCAGATTAACCTCTAACAGCAAACTGTCCCGGCTACGTTGTTTCATAGAATGCAATATGTTCTTTCTGCACCACACTTTTCATTGAAACATAAAAACTGTATCTTCTAATTTAACCACTAAATATTCTGTTTTATATGATCTTGGCTAAAACCAGTCAGGTGACAAAGCTCTTTTTGGAGAGCAGTAAGTTACTCTTTGCTACACACACAATCACTGTAAAGTGTCCTGAATGAGGTCTGTGGTCTTCAGAAGTCTTGTATTTTTTAACTGCTTTCTTTCTGTCTGTCCTTTTTGAATGAATGAATTCAATAAAAAATGTGTTATTTAAAGACAAACTTTTAGAAATGTATAAAATGACGTGTCAATCCAGCCACCAAAGTCACTAGCCAGTGTTCTCGATATGCAGCCAAGATAAAAAGGGGGCGAAGCCGACATAAAACATGTAGCAGTCGATATGTGGCTCATGATAATGACATGATCGGTTGTGGTATCACCTAAAAAGGGAAAACTTGAGAATGACACGGCAGTTTTATCTCACACCTGATGAACATTGTGCTTCAAAGTTAATTCATGACTATCAAAATCTTGTGTTTTAAGCCATATTCTTTGGATAAATGTAGCAAATATAGTGAATGAGTTCAAATACAACTTGTTCAGTTTGTTTTGAAGCTTGACAAATGTTGAATGAATTGTTTCATTTCCATTTCCAGCTGTGCTGAAGGTCAAGCTCACAAGAAACAGGTCATGGTTTTTCTCATTTGGAAATGCAGAATATTTAACTTGGGAGATACTTTCATGCAACGCTTGGAACTGAAATTGAAACGTTCAGATTTGTTCAGATGAAATGAGAACACCATTTGTGTAATCTAATCTCTATCTCATAAAATAAACAGACAAGTACCCAATAAAACCTTTATTACTGTACTGCAGTGTTACAGCCGTTTCTTTCACATTTACCTGTGAAAACATTTCATTAGACTGTTTTTACTGAAACAATGGTGCATGTGTGCTCATTTACAAAGACCTCACAGCAGTGATCTTACAGCTTCTGAAAATGAAGCCCAACTTAAATATACTCAACAGTACTAAAATTAATGGTAAAACAACCCAATGAATTTCAGCAGGGCCTTCAGATAGACTGAGTCTCTTGTGAAAAGGACAGACGGGTTTTGACGAATCTCCCAACAGTGACAAGACACATATTGCACTCGTGTAGCTATTAAAGCTTTTTGTTTTGCAAACAATAAATATGCATAACAGTTTGGGTAAGATGTACACAAAAAAAAGGAAATTAAAAAAACATTCCAGCTGAAACGTGCAGTTCGACTGCACTGAAAAGTGCTTCTACCATCGAAGTACAAATCATATTGCATTTGTGGCTTTCTGTAGAAATCATGTCTGACAGCTATTGCAATAAAGAAAAAAGTGATCACATATATGTGACAAGGCATAAAGGCAAATACCTACATATCAAAACAAAACAAAACAAAACAAAACAAAACAAAACAAAAACCTACCCAACATTGTGAAATTTCAATGTTGTGATGTTTAAATTATTCATTTATTTAAGTACAGATTGACTAGAGGGCAAAGTACCGTTGTCTTTGTAATCATAAATAATAATACGAGGACACTTAAGAAACCGTTCACAATTGAGCAAATATACTGCAGGCAAAATTATTTTAAAAAGAAAAAGAGAGAAAAAAAAAAGGAGAGAAAGATTTCACGCAGTTGTCCCGAATCCAATATCATCTGTAAACACATCCTTGGATGAGGAAATGCATTCCAGACTGTGCACAGCTTACAGGTTGATGGGGAGTGTTGGCGAGCCAAGGCCCTCTTCCAGCCACGGGACAGAAGAGGGAGTGTAACGCTGAGCTGCATGCCGATGAATGCGGCGGAGTCGCAGTAAGTACAGCATAATAGAAAGTAATACAATGAGGAAACAAGCCAGGAATAAGTAGTGGTTGTTGACGAAGGAGAAGCTGTGCCTCCAGTGAGAGTGTGCTCCTTTTAGACTTTCTTGTTGAATGTCCCTGGAAGAGGCAAAAGAAAAACAAAAAACACAGTTCAGATCAGCACTGAACAAAATGATCATGTGGACAGAGAATAAGCAGTCAGTATATTCATTATATTTAAATAACTAAAGAAGCTTGACTTGACCAAGGACAGGATGAGAATTCCTCTTCATTTTATCTTTAAATCTCTGCAGTCATTATCTGAGGACTGTCGTCAGGTTCAAACCAGTCAAATTTCATTCTTACTCATAAACTGAATCAGGACCTTAAAAAAAATAAAATAAAATCTATAATCTTATGACTATCTGTGGTCATTGTTCTCAGCTCATTTGTTACTTGAGACCTCACTTGCAGCGTAAAACTACCGCAAAGGCATGTTTGAGTAATTCAGCAAGTGCCAATATGATTTTTTACTAACAACAGCACTGCAACTGTGCAAGATGCAGTTGTGAATTTTTGCTTTTGTGTAACAGAGTTCAAAAATAAGAGTTAAGATAGAGTTTGAACGTGTGTGTGATCCAATCCATGACTACTCAGCACTCATTTAATAATGATCTGTAGCTCCATTTTCATAGAAACATGAAAAGTGAATATATGGGAATATTCTTATTCACACAAAAAGTGAAAAAGTGAACCTGTGCTTTGTTTTTTTATCTGCCTGGGGTCACAATGTTATAGCAAGAATTGGTGTATTTTTTTTAAAGAAGTTAAAACCTCTGAACTTCACAGCTATATCTTGAAATTCCTCAACTTTAACGAACCA
The DNA here is from genome assembly GCA_037176975.1 of Arrhamphus sclerolepis. NCBI lineage: Eukaryota > Metazoa > Chordata > Actinopteri > Beloniformes > Hemiramphidae > Arrhamphus > Arrhamphus sclerolepis. The sequence continues at coordinate 10,468,250 of JBAMYA010000024.1, read as the reverse complement.
GATGCTAAACGGAGTAAAAAGCCATAGCCTCTGTAAATACCAATCACTGCCCAACGCTCTCACAGGTGGTGTGAGACCAATCCTTTATTAGAGGTAGCTCTTTAGATTAACTCGTCATTTGTCCACATACAATGAAGAACAGGTTTTAAAAGTC
>JBAMYA010000024.1:10439325-10460464 GCA_037176975.1 Arrhamphus sclerolepis | reverse complement strand
TGAAGTCTCCCAACAGAACTATGGAGTCCCCGGTCGGTGCACCTTCGAGTACTCCTTCCAGGGACTCCAAGAAGGCCAGGTACTCTGCATTGCTGTTCGGCCCTTAAGCGGAAACAACAGTGAGAGACCTACCCCCCACCTGAAGGCGGAGGGATGCGACCCTCTCGTTCAGTGGGTAGAACTCCAATACATGGCGACTGAGCTGGGGAGCTATAAGCAAGCTCACACCAGCACGCCGCCTCTCACCGCGGGCAACTCCAGAGTGGTAGAGAGTCCAACCTCTCTCAAGGAGTTGGGTTCCAGAGCCAAGACTGTGAGTGGAGGTGAGCCCGACTATTTCTAATTGGTACCGCTCCACCTCCCACACAAGCTCATTCTTCTTTCCCCCCCGCGAGGTGACATTCTATGTCCCCATAGCCAGAGTTGTTGTCCTGGGACTGGGTCGTCGGGGGTCCCCGCCCCCAATTGCCACCCGAGTCACACAGCACCGCCCCCTTATGGCCCTTCCTGCAGGTGGTGAGCCCACTTGAAGATTTTTTTCTTCCTATAGAGTATATTGGTACAAAACATGTAAGTTTAGAAATCAGAATTTCTGAGGTAATTCAGGATTTCAAACATAGGTCAGATCCATAGAGTTTTAGACCTATCTAACTTGGGGGTAAGGGAGGGAAGGGAACTGTTTTGAAACAGACATTTTGAGTGCTATGGAAATACTGAAGATTTATGAAATGCTTATTTCAACAGCAAATTTTATTAAGTAATATCTCTCACTAGTTACCATTTACTATACTTTATCTATTTTGATTCTACCATGTCTTGTTGAAGAGCTGTGCCAATTTTTATAAATGACTGACTGTGTATGTGACAGAGGGTACAACCCAGCCTCCTGACCACACTGAACATCAATAAACTAGATTGTGTTTATTACATCAAAAGGCCTTTCCACATGGGTTCGCATTAGTCTGCTGTCTGCGTCCCTCGTGCATGTCTCATGTTAGATCAGACGTACAGTCTGAACGGTAGAGTGGCTCTTATGTCTCTTAACAATCTCTGCTTAATGCATTGGGTAAATGTCCCGTTGACATTTTGACCACACCAGATGATGTATTTTTCTGCTTCCATTTTGCTTTTGTTTCTTGTGATCTCTGTGTTTATAGAAATGTTACAATTAACAATAGTATAATCTCAAACATGACAGATAATTACCATTTGCATAATTGTCTTAATTTGAAACTGTGATTAAACAAGAAACAGAATAAGGACAACTAAATAATTTAATTGCTATTACTCGTGTGACACATAATTGTGTAGTAAAGTTTTAGAATTGTGACAGCCCTAGTTATGAGTAATGATACATGTATGTAGGTGTAAAGACCGAAGAAGCACAACAGCACAGCCAGTGACGAAGATACACACACCTACCTTTCATAGTTTGGCACCAACAGATGAGGCACTCCCTTCACCTGAGTAGGGTGTGTGCCAGGTGATGCGTTCATTTTGAGTCAGCAGGTTTATGTACTCTCAAGGCCTCCCTTATCTGCTAAGGATTACACATGTAGATTAATGTGCCAAGTATACAATTTGTTGTAGCATTTGAGAAGAAATTAAAAATTGACATAATTTTTTGTAAAATACACAAAATCTAATATTTGAAGAAAATTGAGCTTCAGGAAGAGGATGCAGATTGTTACCTAAAGACTGAATAAGATGAAATGTTTTAAGTCTATTCCCTTTTTCATTTAAAAATGTCTCAGTAGAAGTTCAACTTTGTATTTGCTTGTTGGATTAGGCAAACTACATGTCACAGTAGCTCTGAGTTTAGTCTTTGTCCTAATAACCTGCTCCGGAACCAGTTTTCCTCTCAAAGGGACGATTCTATAGTTGTTCAATTTTTTTTAAAGGGCTGGTTTCACAATTTAGCCATCTACTCTGTATCAGCTCTGGAACCAACACTGTCAATGTGTATTTTTGACAGTTTGGATCTGTTTTCCAATACAGAATGGCACAATCATTTTTCTTTCCCTCTGAGGTGGAGGCGGGCCAGCATTCAATCCTGCTAGTCTAATATTGAGTAGTAGCCTAGCAACCAATTTTCACTGAGCTTTCAGACTGGGGCTTTCCCACACTGGCCAATAAAAAAAACAAACGGGAAAGGCTCAGTTGCTAGTCAATGCTATTCATCTTTTCAGACTCATAATAAGTGGTGGCGGAGGTAGGGGAGTGGGAGGGGAATACTAGAATATGGTTTTGCATGGCGATGGTTATTGTTTAATTTTTTTCCTCCACCTGAAATGATACTGGCAGTTGGACTGTTTGCTCTTCTAGAGAGGCTGTACAGTCGAAGTGAATTAAGGTGGAGAGCTAACCTGACTGAGTACATGACAAGACATCTTGCCAAACACTGCTTCTTGCTTGCATCATCTACTTATATTCTTTCTCTCTCTAATATTTGTATATGCATTTGAGAAAGCACAAATACACATAAGGGACACCAGTATTTACATGCTGCCAAAAGTAAATATTAGCAAGGCAAGTTTTTACAGAAGTCATGAGTTAGAAAGCTCTTTGTGACAAATCATTGAGCATTTCAGTGAAAATCTTCCCTGTTGTACAGGCAGAGCTTTACCTTAAAAAAATGCTAGACACATTTGATATTTTAAGAAGTATTGGACACAAGATACTACAAATAAATTGAGGATTTTTTTTCCCTCTCCATGAAGCATCAAGAGGTGGGGAAGCACGTTTTCCGAGATTGACTTTACCAGGAAACATGACTATGGCCTGCAAAGTTATGTGCATGCTGACATAATGATGAAATAAATTAGTGAAATAGTGAAGTGTGTAATCTGCAGCGCGACTCTGCAAGTGTCTGCCAAATTATATAGCTGTCCCTGGAATTGTGAACAAAAGTCAAAGTAGCAGGGCACTTTAGGTGAAAGATCACAGGTATAACCTTGTATTATTGTTTGTGCTTGGCCCCTTCAGATGAAACCTTCCTACTTCCTGTTCCTGATAATGACACTAGTTGTTGGGTGTGAGGACATTTTGAAACTCTCACATACAGCCTAGAAATAACCCTCTGTCATTTATGGCACTGATATTGGATGGACTTTATATTGTTGTGATATTTGTGTTTTAGGATTGGCTTGCTTATAGTGGTGTGATCATGGTGAGACCATAGACTACATCTGAAAAGATAATCTTACAACTGACCATATAAAGACTCGTGGTGTTTATTTAGTAATCCAGGTAATCTTTGTGATTAATCAGATCCATCTGTGATTACTTGTTTGGAAGAAACTTCAGTGACAGCTATTCAGAAATGTACTGCTGAACAAGTTCAGCTCAGCTGTGCTTGCTTTTGTTGTGTTGAGAAAACCTATAACTCAAATAACTGACAAATGGGCACTTTGTTAACCAATGCTTGCCTCTTTGACTGTGTATCCTCTCAAGAAGGAGCATTTTTTTGATTCCTACACACAAAATGCATCAATCTTCTGACATTTAGTTCATAGCAAGAGCTGACTGTTATAATAATCACATCTTGACATTCTGTCTATGCAAAAAGCAACTATATTGACACAATGAGAAGAAATTGATTAAATAAGAACATTTGATAAATGCTTGTTAGTTATGACCATCTGTATGAGGAGCTATCAGACTTATTTAGTCATGACACTGTTGGAGCTAAATAGTTGTTTCCAAAAGGAACACAGTGATGGTCATCTCCCAAGTGAGCCCCCCCCCCATACAGATTGTCTTTTTCAGTCACTGTTCACAGCCCTTTAAAGATGAAAGTGGGGTTTTTACTGTTTGTTGTTTTTAGTTTACCAAAGAAAGGTTCACGTAAATAGTGCTTCTTTTTTTTTTTAAATTCCTCTTAAAGTTGAACTCAACAAATGGAAATGATTAAAAATGAGTCACTCCATAGGTTCTGTACACTGTTGAGCTATCCTTTTTAGTCTTAGTGCACCATTGGTCTGCAGTAATTCTTTCCAATGCAGTACCAGTATTGTCACCACTATTTATACTCTGGGAAGACCAGCTGGCACAGCAACGGTAAACAGTTCCTATATTCCTGCTAATGACTGTCTGCGAGCCAGACTGGCGATGCGTATATTTCCATGTTTTATCTTGAGCATATGACTACAGTTGAGTGGTTTGGCTTTTTATAGCTAAGAGCCTGCATTAATGCAATTTGTTGCCTTTCAATAGATGTAAGTATAATAATCTTTTGCAGTGTTCAGTCTCAGGTGTTCATATATTCATCAGTGTAATATAGAAGTGTAGTGGTACTGTAGGAGGGCACAGTGTTAAGTCTGTAATGTTACTTCCAACCTTTAATAATGGGGGGAAAAAAGCAAAGATTTGGTCAAGCTGCTTGTGGCAGTTTACTTTGCATCATTCAGCCGTGCAGCAGTAGAAACAGTGATGCAGTGTTCTCAGACTACGTTCCAAGTTGTCAGCTGACTGCTTGCTAGAGAGTCACGTTAGCCATAATCGGTGCTGGAATGTCTTCTTCCCCTCTCTTTTTCCCCACTCTCAATTTATTCCTCACCTTTAAACTCGTATTCCTCTCTCTATTGCCGTCTTTCTGTGTGTGTGTTCACTCTTCTTACTCAGTCAAAGCCGCTGTCCTTTTTATGTATAGGTGACTTGAAGAAGCATCAAATCCAGATGCCCTGAACCATAAATGCAACATGTTTGTATGCCTGTTTTAGTATCAGTCATCTAGGATATAGTCACAGAGACATGGATAAATGTAAAGAATATATTTTTCCACAGCATGAAAAATGATTACCTAAAGCAGAGAGGAACCAGACTTGTGCTTAAATGACCACTTTCCTTCTATTTAATCACTTTGAATTGTTTTAACGTGTGCTCTGGCATGACATTTTTCTTGATCAGAGTTGTGTGTATGTCAGCACACAGGTGTGTGTTTGCTAAGGCAGCAGCATGATGCGGAAATGAGAGCAATGGGAGACTAATTAGTAGTGTGAGCATAGCTATTACATCATGGTTAAAAGGCACTTTTAGAAATTTAACTTGGCAAACGAGTAAGTTCAAAGATGAAAAGCTTATTTTACTCTTTTGTCAATGAGCTTTTTTTGTAATTGACTAAAGGCCTAATTTGATGTCTTCCAATGAATGGCACACATCTGCAAGGTAGTAATAGAAATGTCACAGACAGAAGCAGAATATTTATGCTTTGTTTTTTCTCCCCCCACCCCCATAGATATGGTATCCGTCCAGAGAACGTGATCGTGTATGGTCAGAGCATCGGCACAGTGCCCTCTGTGGATCTAGCTTCACGCTATGAGAGTGCTGCAGTCATCCTCCACTCCCCACTCACCTCTGGCATGCGAGTGGCTTTCCCTGACACCAAGAAGACCTACTGCTTTGATGCCTTTCCAAAGTGAGTGGACTGCACAGACAGATGGCATGCGTGTGAGGGAGCTTAATCGTATAACATGCATTAAAGATAACAAAGGCACTTTGCCTCGCAGAGTTTTGAGTACACACAGAAGCTCAAAATCACAACACTGCATTAAACAAGTTTATCAGGAGAAAAACACACAAGCTCAAAAAGAAATTGAGTTCAGGAAGTATTTTTCTTTGTCACACAGGGGAGAAAAATGTTCTCAGTTGCTCCCTCTGCTGCTCAATTAATAAATGTACTCTCCTTTCATTTTATTTTTTTGTCTATGTTTACAATTTCTAAATCAAAGTCTTAATTTTTTTTTTTGCCTTCTCTTATCCCTTTGTTTCCCTATTTTCTTACTCCAAAGCATTGACAAGATATCCAAAGTAACATCACCAGTCCTTGTGATCCATGGTACAGAGGATGAAGTCATCGACTTCTCTCATGGTCTGGCACTGTATGAACGTTGTCAGCGTCCTGTGGAGCCGCTCTGGGTAGAAGGCGCTGGACACAATGACGTGGAGCTCTACGGACAGTACCTGGAAAGACTCAAACAGTTTGTTGCACATGAGCTGGTTAACTTGTAGAAGTTCTGGGATGAAGGGTGGAGATGAAAGAAGAGGGGAAAGCAAGGGTTTTCAGGAGAAGCATGATGATGGACATGTACAGCTTTCTTGTCTTGAAGTAACAGAGGGAGAGTTGGCGTGTGTCTGAATAGAACTAACTTCTCTTTGTTGGAAACCTGTCCTCTATGGCACTCCACTTGGCTCCAGGCCTGCTTGTGCCAGCTACTCCACATTTCACAGCTGTGAATCTAGAAGTATCCATTTTGTTTTTGCTTTTAACTTTTTTCTGTTGAACATTGCACATTGTTGGTAATAGTGAAAGAGGAAGTAGATGTGCATAGACAACATTCTATGTGTAAACGCAATGATGACTGTTTGACTGTTGTTGTTTTTTTTGTTTTTTTTGCCTTGTGAGAAGGAGATGGTCCACACTTATAAATGGAGACCTCTAATCAGCCGTTGACCCCTTCAAGTTTCCAGGAAATGGCCTTTTCTGTAGACTAGTTGCTTTAAACCAACTGACCTCTGTCTGATTTTGAGATCAGATTTGGTCATACACACTGCATTCACCATTGTGTTTTTGTTTCCTTGGAGTACTGTCATTTGTACTGTTTCGTTTTTTTAAAATAATATTTACTTGTATCAGTTGTCACTGAAAATTGTATAGTACAAACTGACATATTACCCAGCTGTGCCAGTGTTGCCAAATGTTTAATATATATTGCAGAGACTTATGCACACAATGTGACTTATGTACTTTTACAAATAATGTGTAGAAACATCTCCAAAACTCTCTTAATTGTATTTAGTCTTCACCTCTTTTAGTTAAGTGGTACAATTTCCTGTTAAATCCTACAAGAATGTGATTGGCTCAGTGAGCAGCTAATTAAAAGGCTGATGTTTTACATCGTCTGCCAGATTAGTGTGCATTTCCTAACACTGTTGCTGTCACAGTTAGATTTGATGAATTGTTGCTGTGGGATCAGTATCATCACACTGTAGTTAATTCAGTGTTTTCAGAGCATTATGGGCACATCTGTAAGCAGAATGTCTAATCCTGCTTTGGAAATAGTAAGTATTCACCTAGATGTAGAAACAATTATGAAGCCCGGTTTTGACAATGTTGTTTCCGCTCAAGGGTCCGAATATATCAACAAAATAATGTGTGTAATCATTAAGATGGATCTCACTTATGTACATGGGTCAGAGATTTTTACATTAATATTTTATATGATTAAAAATGACTACTGTGACATCAGCTGCCTGAAATATTAAACCACTAATAACAGTCAGGAAGCAGTAAACATTATGACTGCTAGTAAAGGTTAATTTTCTGTTTTGTTTTCCCTTTTTTTTTTTTTTTTTTTCTTTTTTTTTTAAGCTTTTCATGCAGTATGTTTGTACAACTGAACATCTGAATAGACTACAGATTATTGACTTACTATATGTACTGGAACAAAGAGCTATGTCAATATGACTGGCTCAGCATTAAAGGCATTGGTCCTGGACATAATGTTTTCTTAACTTTCTTTCCATCTGCATGACATTTCTGAATCCATTTTTGTATGTTGACTTGCCCTTTAATGCTAAGGGAGGGGTAACAATAAAAATACTAAAATAAAAAAGAGCATTTGCTACTGTAAGTCCCCAGAAATGAAAAGGGCAAAGTGCTGCTGCATGCCTCTGTCCATAAAAAGAGGAAAGTTTTGTGATAATTATCCCAACAAGTCAATGGGTGCTATTGTAAACCTTCAGGTCTTATTGATTACTGAATAGAAAAGAACACATTTCTTCCTGTTTTTCAGATTAACCAAGATCCAGATCCATTGATATGGATAACTACCATATGTCAGAAGACTTTGTTTCTCAAAACTTATGTTTAAATAACCTTTTTTTTCTCTTTTTTTTTTCTTTCTTTAAATCATGCACTGTAAAAAAAATAAATAAAAATAAAAACTTTTTTTTGTTTTTGTTCTTTTGTTTTTGCTTCTTGCAGGTTTTTATGTTATGGCTTATTGTCATATTTCTTTTGTAACCCTTGATATAACTACTAGACCAGGCCGTAATGCAAATAACTTTTTGTACTGGCCACCTTTTGTCATCGCTGGTTTGATTAAGTTTTATATACCATATTTCATTTTGAAGGAACTTGTATGTTAAAGCATTAATATAGTAATTCTAACATGGATAGATAAAAAATAAAATATTTGAGAACTGACCTGCGTCTGATATTTTTATTTTATCAGAATCGTTTAAAAATGTACAAAAATGAAAGGGAAAATGCACTATCTTGTACTTTTTTCAAGCATTGCTTGTCAGAAGGAAAGAGAAATTCTCAGTAATCAAACTGCATAAACATCAACCGTGACTAGTTACAGTATGTCTTTATTACCTAGAAGCTAAGCCCAAATGCAGAAGCAATGTTTCAAAAACTCAGTGGCTGGCAAAAACTAACTTCAGCAATAACGAACTAATGCTTTTGTGTATGACCGTATCAATCTCTCACATCATTGTGGAGGAATTGAAGCTCACGCTTTCAGAAATGTTAAGTCACATTTTAAAGTGTACTAAAGTATTTCAGTAATGTTGAGGTCTAGACTTTGAGTGGCAATTTATACCTGGTTATTTTATTTTTCACCCATTCTGTTATAGACTTGTAAATGTTGACCTAATTTCAGTCAAACTTTCAGGGAGATGGCTTCACTTTTGACTCGTGGTTTACAGATGAGTTCACGATCAATACTTGCTAGGTGCTAAGGTTACATGGTTGCAAAAGAAGCCCATATTGTGGCCGTGCACCAATATATTTAACATTACAAGAATCTTTACTGAATTATATTCAGTTTTTGCTAAACATCTCCACCTTGTTTTCACCTGTCCAAAGGAAATTGTTCCAGATGTCTTGTAGTTTAACTGTACAAACCTAAACTTTTCTGCCATGTCTTTTTTAAAATTATTTTTAAAGAGGAGGTTTTTTCCCTACAACCGTCCCAAAGAAGCCACACCTGAGCAGTCTTATTCTATTTTTACCGTTATGAACATTGAGATTTGACATGTGAACTGAAGCCAGTAAAGTCTAAGGTGTAGCTCTTTTACTTCCCTGGTTTAACTGAGGAAATAAGCGGCAGTGCTTGAGAGGACAGCCAGCACATCTGAAACATTCCAGAGTACTGGTGCTTTCCTGATGTCCAATATCATTAAGTCAGTATGCTTCAAAGCAGACTTCCCCTAATGGAAAATGTCAATTCGATACTGAGTGCAAGAGGTTAACTCTGCTGATTCTGGAATGTGGGGACAAGAAAGATTATAGGTCATGAGAAAACCTATAGGGGAAACCCTTTAGTGTGGCTGCAATAAAAATATTTTTAAAGCTGATATGAGACCCCCACCCTCCCCAGTCTGCTGACATGGAAGGATGTTGATCTTTGGTGCTGATGGAGCATGTTGCACCAACAGGTGGCGGTGTGGTTCAAATTGAAGACAACACTGCTCTTGGTGATTCTTTCAATGACTCTTTGAATACTCCTGTTGTGTATTTTGAGTCTCAGCAAGAGACCTCGTTTCAAATTTTACTCTCAACCTGTATCAGTATTCTTTACACAAATGGACTATTTCTATGTACATTCACATATAAATGCTTTTATTATTGATGTTACAGCCCATACTAATTCACGCATGGCCATGGAATCAACAGCTTACAACTGCATACAATTTGGTTATATCTTGTCATATGCACGAGGCTCCTTTTCATAAAAAAAATAAAAAAATAAAACAAATAAACCTATTTCTGTTTTGAAGTGTAGACCGTTAAATTGTTATACCTCTATAATACAAGCTAAGCTATGACAACAGGTAGCTACTAGGGCTATACTAACTACTACTACTAAAACTATTAATATCCATTTCTCATAGACCCTTTAAAAAATATACGTATAAAATATTTCAATTATATCTGTTAATTAAGGTACTTTGCTTATTTCCTTTTGTACAAGTTTAAGGCAAATATCTCCTTCCAACTAGGTGCAACAAGTTAGTAAAGAGGCCTGGTCATGTGACCATTCACACTAGTTATATGACACTGATACAGTTAAGAGGAGACAACCTATTATTTTATTTTAAAAACTACTTTATCTGCCCAAAGCCAAAACAACACTTGCAGCTTGCAGCAAAAGTTGAAATAAATTTATTAAACAAGCTGTGACTGAAAAGCGGAGACTGGAGGCACATCCACCCATGTTGCAGTTGTGCTTTTCTACCTGGAGGGTGCCACAAGAATCTGAAAATCAAGAACAGTTACAGAGGCAAAGGCTTTCTGGCTGCTTCCTGGTGGTGCGAATGATGTTGTCCCTGCACCAGCATCAGAAATTGATTTTTCCTCATCATGGATTCAGAGAAGATGATTCTCACAGGCAGTTCTGGAGGCCTCACATTCAGAATAGCAACAAAAAAAAATGTCCCAGTTCTTGTGTTACAGGATGTTCCAAAACCCTCACAGGATGAACAGCAGGCCTTCTTAGAAGCACTGACCTCACAAAGTAGGAAACCAGCTATCCTCACTGTGTCTGCACCATTCAACACACAGTTCAAACCTAAAATCAGTGACCCACAGTTTCCAAAGCCACTGACAGATATACGGCCTGATGTGTGCTGCAGCATGGGCAAATCATCTTTGCTTGAGCACTGCCAGGCCCTGGACCATGGAGATCTCAACTGAAGAGGCGCAAGCAGTTGAAGCTGCCACAACACCCTCTCCACAAAAACAAAAAACAAACAAACAAAACAAAAAAAACTGTCATAGTGTAAATTGTGGTACACTTTCCATGCTGGCTGCATCACAGCATCTGCAACTTGTCGAACCTCTCTGCACCAGCCGTCTGTCAACCTGATCAAGAACATTTGCTCCTTAGTTTGGCCTCGAGTGTGCTTTGTTGTGCATCTCTGTTATTAGAACCAGGGACATGTTCAAGGTCCCAGCTGTCATCGGACTCACCCAGTGTCAGCTCGGACAGGCTCCAGACTCAAGAGCTTGAACAGGATTGTGAGACTGTATATAAAGCATGGAAATGAATCGGAAATGCCCTTGTTCAGTGCTAAGTTCCTCAAATTTTGTGTTTTTATTGTATTAATTCAATTGAATCTATTTTTTAACCATTGCTACTTTGTTTTACGACGGCCATGAACGCACCGCCACTTCCTTTCTCCCCCAGGCCGCGCCTGCTTTCTCTCTACTTGGAGGCGGACCGGACCGACGGAGCAACGCCAGCCCGTCAGCAGGAGAAAAAAAAAACATGTGAAGAGGGGCTATATAAAAGGCACGTGAAAAGCGTAAACTAGCCAGGGTGGGAAGTTTTCATTCGTCTCACCAGCACCTGAGTCTGGGCTTTTAATCGTCTCGCCAAAGAGCGAATGGATAGCGTGCGAGAAGTAGGACCGTGTCACCAGCGGTAGACCTCACCGTCCGCCCGGCCGCTTTTTGTGTCTTCTCCGTCCGTCAACCACTGGGGGTTGAGCAGGATTCACCGGGTGAGCCTTTATTAAAATACTTTAAAGAATGTCATTACAAAGCTTCCCAACAACGCTAATAAATAATTTAAAAAGTGATAACTTTGTAAGTTGACGTTGATTTCTACACTACGTGTCCCATCCTCAAATGTGTTGTGATATATATGTATATTTTTACTCTTATCTTCTGCTTTATGTCACGTTTCCTAAAAGCTAGTGTGTCACTAACAAATCATCCTCCTACACTTAATGTAAAAAATATGTACGTATAGGCTATATATATTTAAAACGTTTAATTGTTGTTTATCGTAAAAAAAAAAAAAAAAAAAAGAGAGAGAGAGATGTGGCATATAGTTAGATTTGGCAAAAAACAATCCCATAAATGACCAGAAGTAACAGAATCCCCCCATTTAGCAGACCTTTATTGCTCAGGGTGGACCTACTAAGCGCCCTTTTATAGTTGCTGTGAGTGTTGGTAGTTTGCACTAAGAGTTGTGACAGTTCAGAGTTGGTTGGGAAACACATGGCTGACTGTAGGTTCCACAGCCGGTCTCCACGTCTAAAGTAAAGAGTGATTTTACTGCTGAAGAATGTTTGACAGTGTTCGTCCCCCCCCACATCTGTTTGATATTCAGTAGTTCTGACATCAACAGAATATAGGTTTGAAGGGAGGGAAACCCTGTTCTGGAGCAATTACATTATATTAGATCACTACTTAGCAGCGCAGCTTTGTGATCAGTGTAATTATGAATAATCCTAAGTTTACTCATAATTAAGAGCCTTAAGGCCCAGAGGGGTCAGGCGGTAGCAGGGAAACAGATGTTGAGATGGTATATTCAATGTGAAGTGGATGAACCAGAGGCTGTTGAGCCTGCATTATTTTGTGGCTTATGCAAATGACAGGGCCCTTGTCCTGCGGTCCTTTATTGTGCTCCGCTTTGTTTAGGGCTTGAAGAGGTTTCTTGTTAAAATGATGACTAATTGGCTTGTCAAGACAATGGTCACTGTGTTGGTGTTTGTGGTTGGTTAGGTGATTTGTAGCATGTCTTTTTGAATGTGAAACAGCCACATAACAGGTTTGCAATAGTATATTGGTTTCAGTGTGGCCTCTGACTGTTATCAGAGACCGGTTTCGACAGTGTCAAGAGGGTCAACGTGCATTTGCTTTCCTCCCTGACTTTTTAGCAGACTTGTCAACTAATGCCTCAGACACAAACCTGGTTTTCAATGAGAGGTTTTCAAAATTTCTTTGGATGGTGAAATCTCGTCTATTTAAATGGTCCACACCTGAAAAGTACATTGTAACCTCATCTAGACTCGGAAAAGCACTTTACACCGTGTTTCTTATTCACCCATTCACATCAACACTCTGAATGCATGGCTTTGTTTTCTCTGCTCACACACTCTGATGAGTCTATCAGGGTCAACATGTGTTGCAGTGTTTTTCCCAAAGGGGCATAGAAGTGGCAACTTAACAGGGGAAGACGACAACCCTGCTGTCTGAGCCATGACCACTCCCATAAATCTGTTGTAACCTTAAAACACTTGGATAAACTTGACTCAAAGTGCAGTGAGCGTATATTGAAGTTTTGTATAAAAAAAATATTCTCAATGTGTGTTATTATGCTATTTTCTACCTCTCTCTTTCTACCCTGTAATGCTTTAGCAACTTGGCCCCACGTCCTTACCAGTGTCAGCTGGGATTGGCTCTAGCACACAACCCTCTTAATAAAGTACATAGATGAAAGCTTACGGTAGTAAACCATGCTGTGCAGGGTATTTGTTTAAAAAAAAAAAAAAGACCTATATAATTTATGGATTTGGCTATGTCATTTTCAAAGGTTTGTGGGTGCAGTTATCCTCTCTGGATATTCTTGGTAGTTTCTCTGTGGTTTTCAAATTATTTGTATCGATACTGGAATTATTTTGTATCAACCAAAATTAAGAAATGTATTGCTGTTTTATCTTTCTGTGTACATGTAGCACAAATCCTCTATACACAGTCACTTTGTGCTGACCTGCTCCAGCTCTGTGGACAAATAAGTGGGTCTCCCAGTTCAATCAGCAATTTAGTGCTGTGACTTGGATGAACTCTTGAGGAAAATTCATAAAAGTCAATAAATGTTCTGTGAAATGAGAAATCATTCTGTGCTGGTGGAGAATATCAGTCATCCAGGTAGTCCTAAAAAAAATAAAAATAAAAGCTCCAGTAGATGCCAGTGAAACTTTCTTCTTTAAGATGTTTCACTCTAATCTAAAAGCCTTCTTCAGCACGTGCTGCTTTGTCCATTTATGCAAAAGCACACACTGGAGGTAGAGCAGTCTCCTTCTTCCCTACTGTAATTGGTGCCATGTGTTTTGACTTTTTTTTTTTTTAGTCGTAGGAATGTTTGATTCATTATTCATAACCTCCTCCGTTATTGCTGAGTTAAGCACCCAGTGTCACTGTCCTTAGGACAAACCAGTATGGGATAAGTTTACTGTTTGGACTAAAGGATTATAGCCTCTTCAATGCATGTATTTACCTGCAGGTACAGGACTAAGTGAGTTGGTGGGTAATTGCCCGTTTCCCTCAAATATGCCTCTTTGCTTCCTTGACCTCTTAGTGTTGTTTTCTCTCTCTTTAGGCGCTCTTTTAGTCTTCCTCCAGTTTGTGCTCTTCTTTTTTTAACCACACTGTCATTTCATCCCACAACACTTTATTGTGCTCTTTTAATAACACACAAGATAATGTGAACTTTGACTCAGATAATTGCACTGCTTTGGTTGCGTTATAGATACATTTCTTGCTTTACACTCTGCTTTGAGTTTCTTTGCCATTTTCCTCCCCTCAGGTAAGCAGACGCATACCATGCCGACGAATGATGGCCCCAGCCGCTTCCCTGTCTTTTTGGCCCCGTCTCATGGCACCCATCAGAGATGTCCAGGCTACGTTCCTGGGCGGGTGGCTCCTGTGCGTTCTCCTCCACCTGCCAAAGCACCTCCACCGCCACCTTTAAAGGCTCGTGCTGCTCCGCGGGAACAACAGCCCACACCCAGCTTGTCAGAGGAAAACCAGCGGAGGGAGTTCGCTCAAAGCTTACAGCAAAGAAAGAACACCCTCATCTGCTGTGGAGTGTCATTGGGAGCTTTCTTCCTTACCCTTATACTTGTTCTTAGTCTCAGAAGTGGAAATGTGTTAGATGGTTGGTATTACAGATGATTCAAATGGTTAATTTTGCCTTTTATAATTATCAGTTGATTTGTAGCACTTGTTCTCTTCCCTTGCTACCATTGTTATCGTGAGATTTTCTGATTTTTTTTTTTTTTTCTTCTTCTTTTTTTTCTTTCATTAATTTGTGATTACAGAGAATTGTCCAGACCACGATCCATACCTCAGTGGCTGGAATCCAGGCCACCAACCAGACAAGGCTGTTGTTGTCAGAAAGGGACATTTGTTTAGACTGGAGTCTTCTGCTAGCTTCCTGTCACTTACCATCCAATCAGGAGGTGAGCACATTGAGATTTATGATTTATTAAGTAGCATTTAGAGTTCCAACATTGATAAATTCATGCCAACCTCATGGAAGAGATAGTTTAGTGTATATATTTTTTGGATGCACACACTCCTTGTGTTTCTCTGGTTTTTTCATAGGTCGGGTAGTATTTGCCGACAACGCTGATGGCTCTAAAAACATAACCGTGAGAACTCATCACATCCTCATAGAAGAAGGTGGAGCCCTTCATATTGGGTCGCCCAAATGTCGCTACCGTTCTCATGCCACCATTGCCCTTGTTGGCCGCTCTGACAACCAGGCTGTCCCTGAGGTCCCTGGCCTGGGTCGCAAGTTCGTTGGCGTTATTGGTGGTGGAACTCTGGAGCTCCATGGCACTGAGAGAGTCTCGTGGTCTCTGCTGACTCGAAGCATCCCCGCATCTGGGCTGGCCACAGGGGGTTACGCCTTCCAGAAAAACTTCAGCCGAGGCATCAACCTGCGAGTGGTGGACCAGGATACGGCAGCTGTGCTGTTCTCTGAACGCTACGACACACACGATTCACGCAATGACAGTCGGCGGCTCACCCAGCTCCTTCGGTCCTTGCCTGCTGGTCGCATCGTCACTGTGGCTGTGGGAGACTCGGCTGTCAAAAGTTTTCTAGAAGAAACCAAGAGAGCCTTTGAGGAGATACTCGGCAGCAGATTCGTCCATGATCTCAAATACAGGTATGCACTACAGGTTCAAAAACAATAAACATGATGATTTCTTTATTTATTTCCCCTTGGCAGGTATGATTGTTGTTAAGCTTTGTGAGAATGCATGAGTGTGTTTTATTACTCAGCTGTGTTTCCAGTGCTCATTGAGCATTTGTGTATATATATTTTTTTCTTCATGGCCTATTGACGGGAAAAGTCTTTAGAAGTGTTTCCTGCTGACTTAAAACAAAAAGGTTAATGTGTTATTGTTTAGCAGTTAAAGTAGACATTTTTTCCCTTCAGCGTTAATACTTAATAACAACTTTGATTCCATGTTCTTTCATGTATCTTTTCATTTGTCATGTTCCCTCGAATCTCTCCTGGTTATTTGACTTCCTGTTTCCCGTTTGTTACTGCTGTATCACACTCCAGCAGAAAGGGAAACGCGTACAGGATAATGGGGGCCATGGTCAGGGTTTCCAGGCTTTGTGCAGAATCTGGCAATTCAGGAGATTTTATGCTCCTCAGGGGAGCTGTTGTCCAGTATGTAGAGTGCTCATCCTTCAGTTGGAAGGTTGCTGGATCTGTCTCCAACTTCCAGGTTCACACGTGGAAGTGTTCTTGGGAAAGATGCTGAACCCCACAAGTACGTCACTTGTGAGAGAGTTTGGATAAAGCCATCAAAATCACTGTAATATACATAACTGAATGTAATATTATGAGCTAGTCTCTAACAGGGACAAATGTGTCATTTTGTGAATGCAGTAGTCCTCACATAGTGCTTAAACTTACAAAATAGGAGAAGATGGTTACAATTTGACTTGGGATCCAGTCTTTTGTTGCTGTTAGTCAAACACGTGTATGTGCAAGGTCAGCGTTTGCAAAGACTGTGTTATTTTCAGCTGGGCCTCTGTGGGTTTTGACTGAAAAGCCAGACTGGCCAGGGTCTTCAGTGTCACATTTCAAGGCAGGGGTTGGATGCCAAGGCAGCATAGAGGTCTCCAAACAACCTCCCCCTCAATCCAAATCAGTGCAGTCTGAATGAGTGACACGATACACAAATGCTCTGTGTAATTTCAGATGTGACTGAGGAATTAGTGGTAAAGAGACCAGTGGAACTGAGCACAATGACAACTCTTATTATTGACATATTTTGTTGTGTAAGAAAAAAGTGTTTAAAGATTGTACCCGTTATTATTTTTTCTTATGTAAAGCAATAAAAAGCTTTGAAGTCATTTGCCTCATGATGGACAATACACATGCAAAAGCTGAAGAAGCTCAAAGCACAGCATTTGAAATTTCAAAACTTGGACGTGAGCTGCTGTATGCTGGTTTAATTCCAGTCATACATCTGTCAGAAGTACACCCAGTCCCTTTTGACATCCACACCCTCAAGATCTTCTTCTGAAATGTTTTCATTCTTTTCCTATTTAACCAGTGCAATCTTATTTTGAAATATTAATTACATCACTTCTGCTTTATAACGTGCTTTCAGACTCAAAATATGTTTATTTTAACACTCAGGTCACTTTTTTTTCTCTCCTGCTGTATTTCATTCTGACAGGCCTTTCAGTGTAATTAACTAATGCTGGTCAGCATTCAGACTCATACTAAAGAGGACGCTCCAGCACCTCAGCCAGCCGTCTCTTCATTCCTGATTCTGTATATCCACATAACTCTCAAGAGCTGCTGGACTTTCCGACCAGTCTGGATTTATATGGAACCACACGCATCAAAATATGTTCCGCCTCTAAAACGAGAGGGGCTGAGGCTGAGTCCACTGATGACATTGGTGGAGCTGCCTGCGAGAATCGCCATTTTCATCCATTATTCACTTGTGTTTCAGAAATTTTTATTGTTTCAATGTCCCTAATCTGCAAAGAAATTAGGTTAGGCAGCAGTTTCTTTTT
This sequence comes from Arrhamphus sclerolepis, assembly GCA_037176975.1. Classification (NCBI taxonomy): domain Eukaryota; kingdom Metazoa; phylum Chordata; class Actinopteri; order Beloniformes; family Hemiramphidae; genus Arrhamphus; species Arrhamphus sclerolepis. Next base: position 10,442,892 of record JBAMYA010000024.1, on the reverse strand, counting down.
TTTCTTTCTCATTTCGATTTCCTCTCATCTCTTTGTACAAATCTGCCACACTCCTGTACGAATTGTGGGGATTTATTTATGTTGCACTGGGGGCAGGGAAGGAAAAGTGGTTTCTGCACCCTTTGGTTTACATGCTGAACTCACATTTTAAACACATTTTAAAGGTTTACCACAGATTATCACCAAAGGAGACTAGCGGGTCATGACTCATGCCCACCTTAGCAGTTTTGGACACATTCGCATCCACCTAACCCAAAAAGAAAACATCTTCTGGGCAATACTAAGGGCCTCCTCACTGTGTGCATAAGATCTAAGAGAAAGTTGCAGCCAGCTGATACTTCTATATATATGTACCTCTATAGAAGCACACATTGTGGCAGTTTGCTGGTCTCTAGGATTCTGGTATGTGTTACCACAATGCCAAGAGGGAAAGGCATAAGCAGTGGTTTTAGAGAAGCAATCATTGCTGTACACCTGTCTAGAAAGAGTTATAAAACAGTGTATGTAGCATTCAACATTGAGGTTATTGACAAGTGGAGAGCATGCTAGCAAATTCAGCCCAAGGTCAGAGCGTGCAATTCTCAGAAATAAACACAGAAACCCAAGAGCTACATTTGGGACCCTGCAGGCTTCACTGAGCATGTGAAATGCTGAAGTCCATGACGGTGCAATAGAAGAGGAGTGAACAAAGATCCTTTTTGGAAGGTTTTGTCAGGAGACGGCTTTCTCTATCTAAAAAGAATTTGTAAACGCAACTGAGATTTACAAAATGACATCTGAGCAAGCCACAGGAGTTCCTGCGCAATGTCCTGTGGACAGATGAAACCAAAGCGGAATTTCTTTGGCCTTATGGCACAGTGCCATGTTTGTTGTGAGCTAAGCACAGCAGTTTAGCAGTAGAACGTCATATCCACTGTCAAGCATGGCGGAGGAGGAGTGGTAATTTGGGGTTGATTAGCAGGAACTGGGCAGTCCATGAGCGCACCTTGAACGAGAGGCAAATACAAGACCTTCTTTCTGACGGCTAAAGCTTGGTCAGAATTGGACTGTGCAACAGGACAGTGATCATAACCACAACACCATATCTACCAAAGAATGGCTTTAAAAAAAAAAAAAGAAGATTTTACCCAAAAATGTAAGACTGATAAAGCATCTTCCTGTGACTGGGGGCTCACACAGCAGCACATGGCAACCGTCAACACTAGGTGCTACTGACAAACCTTCATCGTAGCATAAACAACCAGTAAAGTTTCTACCTGTTTACTACAAAAGTCCGGTGAAGGCTTTGAAACAGTCGTGCCCCACGTACAATTTATTTGGCTCGTTCTAGCTGTGTAGAAGCAATGTGACTGGCTGACGCTCGCCTTTAGCATGAAAAGTTGCAAGTCCCCAGGCGGGAAGCGAGGCTGCAACCGTAACGATGGAGACCCACAATTCAGTTTGACAAGACTTGACATCATTCATTCAACATGAGTCTACAGTGATGCTGCGAATGCTCCCAGCACCTACGTATGAGCAGAGTTATAATAGTTTTGAATTTTTTATAGTTTTTATTTTTACTTCATTTTTCCAATTTGATTGATTATTTCAGTTTAGTTATTTTAACAAGCCGATCCGTTGTTTTTAGTCTCACTTTTTAGTTGTTGAGGTGTTGACTTGCAAATATTCTAGGATGAAAGACTGTTACACATCAACAATGTCATACAGTACAAAAATCCTTTTATTCTTTATTTCGAGTAATTAGAAAAATGTAGTGTCAATGGTCTGTATGAATGCAGTGCAAAAAATAATGGCCCGAACATTTAAAAACCAGGGAACATTTTTATTTAACTTTTAAAACAATAGTCGTTGCTTGAAAAGGCAACATGTTTAAGAACTAATCTTAAAAAAAGTACTAAAAGTCAAAATGAGATAATAAGAGATGAGGGGAGAGCAATGTGAGTCTCCATTGTGGAGATGATACACATGCACACTGATCTCACAAACGCACCTCTGCCACTCCCTCTACATATCTTCAACTAAGTAATTTATTATTTTAAGGATAAGTTGCTCGAGAGAAGTTGTTTCCTGATTCTCACACCAGACGACAGCAGCGCACAGAGAGAAAATACGCTTGACAAAACCCTGGGAGGCAGGAGCACTGACTAAATCTAAAGCTGCTGCTGCAGTTTTGGGATAAAAATCTTCCCGTCCTTCCAAAAATCCAGTGTCTCATTCATGATTATTCGCTGGTCCTCATCCATGTATTTAGTTACTTCACTTGATGGAGAATTCATGACATCATCTCCTCACCTGCTCCCTCCCAGGTGGGATGCAAAGCAAAAATAAAAACTTTTGTTAGTAGTTCGTTTCAATTAGTTTTGCATTGATCTTTTTAGTTTATAATTTAGTATTCCTTTTGTAAACACAAAAATGTTTTTTTAAATTTAAATTAACGGAATAACTTTTTCACTCTCACTTTAATTTTTGGTCCTAGTTTTTGTTAATTGTATTAACTCTGAGTGAGGGGTGAGACAGTACTCCTTAAATTCAGTGGTTTTGGACATGTCCCGGCTCTAACGCGTCTAATTCAAATATATGGGTCCAATTTAAAGGGAGGATCTCTAAAACATGTGGTTCAGTGGCTACAACACGGCAGTACGACCTTCAGTCAAACAGAAACCACTATTTCAAGTTATTGCTGCCAAATGTGGATCAAAAGCAGATATTATTTTCTTCTATACCCTTTTTTGTGTGTTATTACATGTCAGTATGTTTAGTTGCTTCAAATCTTTTCTTAGCCCGTCTAGTTTACTCTCTTGTATGAGCTTCCTGCTTAACTATCTGTTCTGTGGTCCAGTGTAAAAGTTTTAGATTAGTGATTGACACATCCTTATCCACATGCCTGATACACTGGGCTATTCAAGTACACAAATTATGAAAAATATAAAGGATAGAGTATCATCCTTTTTTCTTTGATATGGATGTGTGGAATTTAACACATCTGACTTGCTTCCTACTTCCCCCCCCTTCCTTTGATGTTTCTAGGCAGGCGTGGGCGTTGGTCTCGGTGGTGGGTGGCGGAAACACTTCATGCTCGGAGGACGTGAAGGAACATGAAAACCTTGACACAGGAGGGAGAGCCCTGGCAAGACGCAACTTCACCACTGTGGACGGAGTTGGCTTCTCGGTCACCGCCTACAGCGAGTGGAAGAATGGTGAGAAATGCCTTACGATGGGGTAACTTCAAAACCAGTTTAAAAGAACAAAAAAAAACAAAACACGTACTTTGAAAATATAGATTTAGTGATGGGTCAGTTATTCTTGTTTTTGTGGTAATCTGTTTCTTAGGTATTCTGTTTCTCCAAAGTTATATGAACACACACACAAATAAAAACAAAAGACAAATCCATTCAAGTTTTAATCTTGCTTTGTTGTATACAGGACTGTCTCAGAAAATTAGAATAATCAGCGATATTGAAACAATAAAAGGCTTGCAATATTTCAGTTTATTTGTAATGAATCCAGAATGTATGATATTTCATGTTTTTTAATTGCATTACAGGAAATAAAGAACTTTATCACAAT
>JBAMYA010000024.1:10417410-10439225 GCA_037176975.1 Arrhamphus sclerolepis | reverse complement strand
ATTTCATGTTTTTTAATTGCATTACAGGAAATAAAGAACTTTATCACAATATTCCAATTTTCTGAGACAGTCCTGTAGTACACCAGTGATTTCTGGAGTATTCTCACTATGGACTTCAGGTCTTGGGGCCAAACCTAAGAAAATGTTATTTAAGTTTTTGTTAGAAAAATCAAGGATCTTGTAAAAAAGAATTTTCCAAAGAAAAGTGTAGCATGTACTGAGAGAGATGGGTGAGTTAGCAGTGAGTCACCCATAAAGGAAATTCAATGTTACACTTCATAGGCTACCCCATCATGGGCTTCCAAGTGGACGCTGTGGATCAAGTGGTGTTAAACCTGCAGGATGAAGTGCAGCAGACCTGGAAAATGGGTGATAACATTGTCGTCGCCAGCACGGACTACTCCATGCATCAGGCTGAAGAGTTTACGCTGCTGTCCTGCCCTCGCTGTACCAGCAGGCAGGTCAGGATACAAGGTGAGAGGGAGCAACACCGTGTATATGTGGTTTCTTTGCTATGCTAGCGTTTGTAGTGTGTGGGTCTGATCTTTCGAGAGAGCTATAATTACGTACAGCATCAGCAAATGACTTTGAGGACAAAATAAGATTTTATTTTAAAAAAACAAACAAATTATGAAACCTATGCTGTACAGACGTCTTAATGCTCAGGTTTTGCATATGAGGACACAATAAAGAAAATAATCTGGGAATTACTTGAACCTGGTTATTAAGACTATAAACGCATTAGGAAAATGAATAACAAAAACTGTGCTTTTGCAGTTGGAAGTAAGACAACAGTGAATTGTTGATGAGTTGAATAAATTACCAAAAAAAAGCAGCTTGAAGAAAAGATCACTGTCATCCTTGATCTGGCCGCCAAACTTGAGGGGAAAAATGAAAGGCGTCAAAGAATTTGGAAAAGAGGGCAGATGATTTCACTACTATGAAGACTCACCCAAGTACCCTTTTGAAGACGAACAATGTTTTGGAACTGGAAGAGTTTCCAGTGTCCATTCAGAGGGCAGCTGCAAATGGGGATTCTTTGAACTTTTCAACTGCTTATTTAAACAAAAAAAAAAGAAAGAAGAAAAGCAGTTAAGTTCCCAAGTGAGAATATTGGTTTTAAAATATATATTGACAGTATAGAAACTTTCTGAATACTTTCTGAATAATTATTAACAGTAAAGCACTGTGGATTAAAACTGGGAAGTTGCATATTTGTAAATTTTCAGTTTTAATAATTTGAATTCTCTCGTTACCAGACAACTTTATGTATAATAACATTTTTTTGATATTTCACGCAAACACATTTTCTACCTATGCAGATTCAAATAAATTACTTTGAAACTAATGTAACATGTATGTTTGAGGGTGTTGACTTTGTTTTGGATTTGGAATCAGGTTTTGGTCAGGATTATGCTTGGGTCCAGGATATGCACTGTGTTGGGAGTGTTTTAGAAACATGTGCATGTGTAACTTTCTTTGGTACACAGACTTTTGCTTCTGATGTATAAAGAAACTTCATTATATGAAAGTCGGGTAACAGGATTAGTGGCTGTAGCAGCATATACAGTCAGACTGTAAGATTTTCTCATTTCCCTTTCAGCTGTGATGGTGACGTAATATTATTGGAGGAGACTGATGGGGATTATCAGTGCGTAATACGTTTTTATGGAATTTAACAGATTGCCTCTGTTTGACGACATCCCTATCAGACATATTTTCTGAGGTCATTCCTCTCTCCTGACGAAATGCCAACTCCCTTCTTGGAGATGAGGGTGTGTTAGATGTACTTAGTTTTCTATTGCTACCATGAGGAAAGGCTGGGTGATCTTACATCTGCTAAGCTTGATCAACGGCAGCTGCACCCTTTGGGCAAATGTACTTTCCACATAGTTAATTTGGCCATTTACTGTTCGCATGTATTTGATTACTTCTGCTTCAATATGCTTGTTATTTTGATTTGATTATTAGATCCCCCCCCCCTTTCCCCATGTGTGCATAATTATATTTCCTTTTCTATATACTGTATCTATTGATTTATTTATTTATTTAACAGTCTGACTTAGTGTTACAAAACACATTTCTTGATGTTGGCAGTTAGAATCTTGATTTCTCTAAACAAAATAGTTTAGTTAAGAAATACCACTACAACTTCAAGTTGTTATTTTATTGGGTGTGTATCAGATTCACAAATTTGATGCCAAATTGTGGTTTTCAGCAGTTTTTGTTTAGTTTTTTTTTTTTTTTTTTAAAGAAGAAGAAGAAGGGTGTCTTCACCCTTTTTCACTTTGTCACAATTTACTAAAACGATGTGTCTTTGCTGCTTAGGGAAGCCTCAGTATAGCCATGTTGGGGAGATCATTAATGGGGTCGACATGCGCGCTGAAGTGGCTCTTCTCTCCAGAAATATTCTCATCTATGGAGAAATGGAAAACTCCTGTTATGGAAAAGAGGTGTGCCAGTTCTACAGCCACGACACCTTTGGAGGCCACATAAAGGTAGGTGTGTGTGTGTGTGCATGCAACCACAGTCCCTTGTTCAGACTGTTTTATGCTTATGTTTGCTGATGTATCACCACAGTTTGACCTTCTTGTTAAAGGTCACTGTGTCCTCAGCAGTTTGCTTGACAGTTCCCAGACTGAGAATCAGAAGTGTATGTGTCTTTTCTAGGAAGGATGCTTTGATCGCTGGGCCACAGTTTGTTGTTGTATATCTGTCCTAAATAATTTAATCAGTTAATCACTGGCCACTAGAATGGATGATCAGAAGAACTGATACTGCTTTTTTTTCTTCTTCTTTTTTTTTAAAGAGAGGATGTGAAGTTGCTAAAATTAATTCAACTTCATATCCTGATCAGACAAACTGAAAGAGCATAAACTTGGAGCTAACCTGATGAGCCAGGACTTCAGACTGGGGCCACTTAGTCACGCTTAGCGGTTTTCTTGTTTTAGGCAGTGCGACTGTTTTTAAAAAAACAAGGTATACCATCTTGACTTCACGCATTCAGCTGTAATGCACTGCTTGCCTCTTCAATGCTTTCATGAGCTAGATAAAGAGTTGGTGTCCTGTGCTCTCATTGGTCAGTTGTGTGGATGTGCATGCAAGAGTCCCAATATGAGTGTGTCCTGACTACACATTATGTACTGAGCTTGCCCACGCTTGAGGCATCATTGCAGCATAAATAGAGTGCATGTGTGTTTGTGTAAATCATAAAGAGAGGGCGCATGAGCTGGTCAGTATGTGTTGTTCCTGTTTGGCTGCATTAGCTGGAAGGATTGGCCAATACCCGCTTAACAGAAACCAGACCATGTGGATTATGCCATACCCACAAAAGACCTCCTGCAGAGGCTTTTACACCATGTTTTTACAATATTATATCTTCATTGACATTCAGATTTGACTGTCTATATGTTAATCTCTGTATTTGTCTAGTTTTTGGTTCCTGACCAAATAACTGAAATTATTTGACTCGTCAGTGTCAGAAAAACTTTGGCGAAGTGTGAGTCACTGCAGAGGGCTACCAGTACCAGTAGCAGAGAGAGCTACCAGTACTCCTGAAGTTCATGTCCCATTTATTTAGATGAATGTACAAGATCATGCTGGAAGTCTAAGCTTTTTCTTGTGTTTTTTTTTTTTTCTTTTCTAAATCAGCCACAGCACTGTTGGCTTGAACCGTGTTTCACACCATGAGGTCGATGTAATTTACAGTTTGTGGTCTGTTCTAACATAATGTTGCGAGTGAAATTTTAAAATCCGTCCTTGCAGCTTCTTTTCCACTCTCTCTCTCTCTCTCTCTCTTAAACATAGGTCTTTGGTAACTTCTCTTCAGTACATCTGTCCCACGTGGAGTTGAAGAACATGGGTCAGCAGGGAGAAAAAGGACGCTACCCCCTTCACTTTCATATGTGTGGAGATGTTGACCAGAGGGGAGGCTACTGGGAGCCCACCTATGTGGATGGACTTTCCATACACCACTCCTTCTCCCGCTGTCTCACCATCCATGCTACCAATGGTCTGCTGGTTAGTGAAGTGTTTGCATGTACATGTTCGTGTTCCAGCCATAACATTAAACTGGTGGCGGGTAAAACATTGTTCATCCTCTCACAATGTAACGCTCTGCTGGGGAGGAGGAGAATGCATCCTGACGTTCAGATGGATGTCGTATAAACATTTGCCACCTACCTTAAACCTTTTACAAACATGTCATATCCAAGCTTGATGGTAAGAGTGCCTCACCCCTCAACCCACAGAGCCTTAAGGATCTGTTGCTAAAGTCTCATTACCACACACACACCTCATTATCACAGGTGGTCTTTGTTCATGCATTGGTTAGTCGGCGCTTATATGGTGACATAAGGGAGGCCTACTTAATAGAAGGTGGGTGGCGATACTGTCATGGCTGATTGGTACAGAAATATATAGAGAAGTCAGATGTATTCATACTCTTTCCTACAGGGTACCACATGATACTGAATGATGCCTCTCCCATCTTTCCCCCTCACAGAAAGGAGGCAAATGATTGAAAATCATATATCTTTACACAAGTGCATTTGTAAACTGTGAGATTATTGCTGTATGCAGTTTATGCAACTCTACATATTTGGCATGCTTCACACAGTGAAGCATGCCAAATTTTTTTTTGAGGAAGACTGAAGCCTCTATGACTACCATCCCTAACTTCAGCAAGAAAATGTATTTAAAGTTTTTGATCAAATATGCTCCCCTCTATTCGCTTCACTTTTTGTTTATCTTCTTGAACAGTTCTTGTGCTGTGTCTTTGCTGGGTTATAGATTGTTTTTTTGTTTTTAGTGGAAAATTAGTTTTGGGAGACGGTCAAATTTAGTATTTGGAATGTTCCATCTTTCCTGTGGGGTGGTAATGGTTGTTAAACTGAAGAAACAGATGTTCGACTCTTGTTTTGCATAGTTGAGTGAAAACCTTTTTTTTTTTCTTCTTTAAAAAAAGAAAATAGTGAAAAACCTTTGTTTGTTTTTTTCCTCCCACCTAAAACTCAGTCGTGCTTCTTTTATGCTTTCTGTGCTCTTAGTCTTTTGCTGTGGTCTTTTTCTTTTATCCCATTGACCCAGGTGAAGAACACTGTGGGCTATGACACCTTGGGCCACTGTTTTTTCCTTGAGGATGGGATTGAACAGCGAAACACTTTCTACCACAATCTTGGTTTATTGACCAGACCTGGGACTCTGTTGCCGACTGATCGCAATGAGACTCTGTGTACCAGCATCAAGGACAAAGTCTACAAAGGCTACACTCCCTCACCAAGTACAGAGTGCAAGTAAGTGATTTGCAACTATGTAGCTGGAGATATATGATAGTTCCTCTGTGTGTGTTTGTGTTTTGCATGGTTTTTACTGTTTCATACCTTGGAGAAGGCTGTTTATCATTCTTGTACAGTTATGACCAAAAGGTTTTGGCAAAGATTAAAAAAGAAAAATTGCTTAACAATTTTTGTTGCCTTCATCTTCGTTATGGTGGTTCAATTTGTTCTAGATTGTAGTATAAAATTTTAGCTGTATGTTAATACAGCTGAAGTAACATCATGTCAGCAGTCTCCTAATCAACAAAGGGGCAGCTGTTAATGAGTGGAAGTCAGTTAAACCACTCGATCATTTAGATTACACAATAAAATAAGACTGATTGGTACAAAAAAATGCAATTAAGAAGGCATTTTTTCCAGCCTCTGAAGAAAAGAAAACATGTTGACTTCATTCTTTGGACAAGGGCCTGATGTCAAGAAGGGCAGATAAACTTCCCTCCAAGAAAAACACCCAGTACAGACTTAAATACAAAAATTGGACACTGCAAGACTGGAGCAAAGTTATTTTTCCCTTACGAAACTTCTGGAATTCTGGAAACCAATTGTTTACAGGAGAGAGGCTGAAATCTATCACGAGTCCTACGTCGTGGCAACAATGAAACATCCTGAGACCATCCATGTTTCAGGGTTGACTCGTCTAAGGGCGTGGTTTAACAATTCTACCCTGTCATAAATAAGGAATGGTATCAAAACATCCTCCAAGAGCAATTTGTCTCAACAGTTCATGAGAAATGATGACGATGAGCCATGCAGTTCCCAGCATGATGAAGCACTGTATCAGAAGGCAAACGTGATAGCAAAGTGGAAGTTTTGAAGAAGGATCAGCACTGTGAATACCAACTCTTTAAATAAGCTTGAATTATTTACCAGGAAAAGCCTTTGAAACTTATGAAATGCTTCTAAATGTTGAGTGTAGGATGGAAATATGGAAAACAGAATATGAGATTACTGCAGCAGCATGCAATGATGAAATAATCCAAAATTTGCATGGCTACCAAACTGTTGTGCCCCACCTGTAAAATAAAGTTATGTGGAGAAAAAAAAGGTATAACATCTTTAAAGTCAAAGGTCTTATGGCCTGGTATGGATATGATTTTTTTCCCTCCATCAAATCATATCTTAATACAAGATTAAGTAAATGCAACCTCGTATGAACAGCAGCTAATGTCAACTTAACACTCATTGTGCAACAGAAATTAATCCTAAATGATAAAAGAACAATAACATAAAGTAGTAATTTTAGGTATTTAATTATCAGTTTATTTGTAACTCTTTCAGGTCAGTAACATTTCAGCCAGTTTAATATAAACCATGACCTCAGTTAAGGTGCCCAACCCTGTAACTGCAAAGCAAAAAATAGACATTTTCTTTCTTCTTCTTCTTTTTTTTTTTAAAAAAAAACAAAAGCTTTTTCTCCAGCCAGTCCTTCCAAATGACCCATACTTGAGCAGTCTTTTCTGACTGTACCCTCATTAACATTAACATTCTAACTGAGGCCTGTACAGTCTGACATGTGCAACAGCTCCAGGGTATTCTGTAGTTTCTAAGTGTTGCCTTGTCAGGCCATGGGGGGGGCATACTGGGACATCCACTCCTGGAGAGCTTGGCAACCGCGCTGAATGTTTTCCACTTGAGAGTAATCTTACTCGATGTACAACGATGGATTCCAAATAGTTTGAAATTGTCCTTATAACCGGCTCCAGATTAGTGGACAGGAAAAATAGCTTCTCTGTCTTTTTGTTTTAGTAACCTTTGTCGATGAGCAGTTGATCAAATGTATTTGATTAGCAGCTCCTGCTTGTTACTTTCCCTCTTACTACCCAGTTGTTTTTTAAAAGGCTTCATCTATATTATGCTTTAATCTGGTTAAATAAATGAATGGTTTAATTTGTTAAATATTGTTCATCCGAGGCAGCATTTACCTAATTTTAGGAACTGAAAGATGATTTTTTTTTTTTTTTTTAAATGTCATGATACCTTAAATAGGGCACATTTCCTTCCTCATAACCAGAATCTTTACTCTGTATCAAGTCTGTCAAGCATATCTTGATGTTCAATTGGTGAACCTTTTTTTTTTTTCCCAACTTTAAATGTACATTAGTGCCACAGTAAATCAGTCTCAAGGATGAGATGGTGCAGATATACTTTTGAGATAAAGCAGATGGTTCATGTTTTGTGAGCGAGAGATACTCCATTCTAAGGATGGTCAAGACACTTTTCTTTGGATCATGAGAACAAGACGAATGACTCTGTGCAGGAGCAGCAAGGTCTTTTTCTGGGAATTTGTGTGTGTGCTGTGAGTCTTGGCAGTGCAGCCCCTGTCTAGGGTTGATGTTCATAGGATTATTGGAAGATCACAAGATTCTTTGATCTCTGTCCTTCTTGTGAGTCAGAGCCTTTGATATGCTAAGATGATGTGATTTTTAGTTGAAAAAAAAAATCCCCCTCATGTACGTGTCATTATTTTGTTTTCCGTGTGTGATGGGGTTGTTTCTTCTTTCTTTTTCTTTTTTTTTATTTTCAGAGCAGTCTCAACATTCTGGATTGCCAACCCCAACAACAACCTCATCAGCAATGCAGCTGCTGGTTCTCAGGTAATAACATCAGATTTACAGAGCTTCACAATATCTTCTCATGATTGCTTAGATGAAGAAAAATTGAAAAGGGAAAATGAGCCTCAAAAATAAGAGCCCCCCACCCCCTCCAAGTTGTAAACTCCTGTGCATATGAATGCAAAATGCTGGCTTTGTTGTTCCTGAACTTTACTTGACAATAAATGAAGATTTGAAGATGATCCATCAATAAAGTTGGACTTAGCAGGCTTTAGATTCTGATAAAGGGCTTCAACACGTGATGATTCCTCATTTTTCATTTTGGCACAAACAATGTTTAGGTCCACAGGAAAGAGTTATTCAGTGCATTATTTATCAGTAGGGGGTATTTTATGAGGTTGTCTGTTTTAAAGCTGATAGACCGCAGGCTTGACCCTGGCATCTGGATTATTATTTCTGTGAGAGCAGACCAATGTGAGAACAGCAGGTCATCCTCTCTTGCTGTGTATCCCTTTTGCATTTGATCTACTAACGTCAATAGACTGATTCCATATAGGTAAAGATTTAAAAAATAAAGAAATAAACCTGTTGCAGTGTGACTGCAGTATAAACATAATTTGTTCTGGTTACCACTCATTCTTCTACTCTTCCTTCCTGTACCAGGATGCTGGCATATGGTTTGTGTTCCACAGCTCTTCCACTGGAGACTCTCATGGGCTGGTACCAGAGACCAAGGCAGAGCTCACTCCTCTTGGAATTTTTTACAACAACCGTGTACACTCAAACTTTAAGGTACTGTTAATGCTGCATGAGAAATAAGAAAGACAGTAGTTATGGAAATTATTTTTAAAGACGCATTCTGCATAATACCATATGTCCTTACTTGGTACTTACTAAAAATAAGTCTGGACACACACTCACACTCATGAGTGGGTTTCACAATGGTGCTCTGTTGTGTAATGACAGAAACTGGGCAGGTGAACTGTAAGCTCTTTGTCCAGTTTGACCAAAGCAGCCTCCTATAGAGGAAGGAGCCCTGAGGTTAAAGACTTTTCCTCGCATATACCAACTCAACATGCAGAATTTAAAGCTTACTGTATATGGAATATGGAGTAAGTGTACATAATACTATATCCAAAGAAATTCTGTTAGACTCTATTCATCTTTGTCCGTGTACCCTCTGCAGCTGGACTCTACAAATCTGTTTAAAAATAAAGACATTTATTAGTGGATTTGCTACCTAAATGTTAAACGTAAAAGTTATCTTGTTCATGCTGGTCTGTCTAACCGTAGTTTCATTTTCCCAGGCAGGACTGTTCATTGATAAAGGCGTGAAGACCACCAATGCCACCGCTGCTGATCCCCGGGAATACCTCTGTCTAGATAATAGTGCCAGGTGTGTATGTGTGAGCAATAGCGTTTTAAAGAATGAGAAGTGTTTAGTCTGTCATTTAAACAGGAAAGATTTCATTATTAACATCACTATTGTGGGCATCTTTATTAATTTATGTTCATAAAGTCACATATTGTTTGCATTCAATACGTTTTCAATCATAACGTGTAACTATGCACTGTTCAACAGTCTGCGGTTGTTTATCATACACGTGGTGGTGTATAAGTACACTATGTAAATATTAGGTATTTGTGGTTTACTAATATATTTGTTTATTACCGCTGTTAATTAAAATGTCGGAATCGGGTTGTTGATTACTCCCTGCTATATATCTGCGGGGAAATAGTCTCTGACACGGTCAGATGGATAGCTTTATGCCGTGCTGCTGTATTTTGGTGGAAGGTCTGGTAAGTTTGTGTTGACAGAGAAAACAAGGCTTCACAGATAGTTTCCACTCTGCAGCACCCTACCTAAATGCAGCCCTCGTCTGGATGGAAAAAATCTTGTCTACTGAGACTGCTCGCTGCACTCTCTGAATAAACACACATTCTACGCACGCAGAAATATGAAGAAAATATGTGTCTTAGAGTGGGGGAGAGGGACAATTTGTTTGTTTTTTTTAATACACATTTTGGCATCAATGTCAAGTTATTTAACAGTTATTTTTATGCTAAAAAAACATTGGCCTTGCTAGTTGGCTCCCTTGTATCCTGGAGGTCATGGCATAAGAATAAATGAACATTTAGCTGTTGTTCCTTAGAATTTGAAATGAAGCCATAAACATTTTGTTTTTTAATCTCTTATGCTTCTGCATATTAATAGCATAATAATGCCGTAATTATATAATTGACCCTTTATCAACCCTGTTGCTAGGTTGGACAAAATTATCATCTCTCCCTCCCGCACCCATTGTAAAAATGGGTTTTTACATTGATTTATTGCTTATGCTAATTACTGATGCTAATGCTAATTAATGCACCAAAGAAAACCAACAGCAACTGGATACTATTAAAAAGGAACACTTTGGGAGCTTGAAAAAAATGGGGCTTTTTTTTGCGAAAATGGGACGTTTTGATTAGTTAACAGCATGGCAGAGTCAGCAGCTAATGCTAGCAGCCTCCCACCAACAGACTTAACTTTGAAAACTATATGTAACCATTTTTCGAGCAAGGGCTCTCAAATATCTTAACGGGTGTCACTTTTACAAGTGCCCCAAGAACAGCATTTAACCATTTTAAGAAAAGTAAAACGCTTTTGCGGTTGTGGCCTTGGGTTGTAGCCTGCTCCTTAGCCTACTTTGTTTTGGTGATACAGCTCAGATTTCGGCCCATTTTGGGATAAAATACACTGCACCCTCACTGCACTGTGTGCAGTGTGTTCCGAAGTGTTCCTTTTTACTAAGACAAAGTTCAGCAAAAAATAATCCACTGATTAAAATGGTGATACAACCAAAAATAAAAACTACGCTCTTCCCATTGTTGTGAATGAGAGAGATGGAAATTTTGTCCAACCGGATATTCTGCCCCGGATGTAACAGCGGAGAATGATTTTTCTTGTTGGTCAGTCAGGTACCAATCAGAAGGCTGATAAAGGGTCAACTGGCAGGTAGCTGTATTGTTTACATAGTGACCTTGATGATGACCACATATGCAAAGAGACTAGGAGAACAACTGTACACACTTTAGAAAGGAGAAACATTTTAGAGGAAGTGACTGTAACCACTTCAAGGGAATCACAAGTATAATGATGGAAGTGATGTGTAATATCGTGATTCTATTTTCAGATTTCGACCACACCAGAATGCTGACCCCAGTCGTCCTCGGGTGGCTGCAGTCATTGACACCCTGATCTCCTTCAAGAACAATGACCTGGGAGCCTGGATACGAGGTGGTGACATCATCATCAAGAACTCAGGGTGAGACGGCATATGTAGTAAGAGTTCCTGTCAGAGATGGTTGTTTTCAAGTGTATAGAGGTTCCTGATTCAAACTAAGTTTCATTCCTGGGGTCATGATGATTTTTGTGCTGGAAAAATGCAATCCCTCTGCAAATTGTTGCCTTGGCAGCTGTTTATAATGAACTCCTTTCCCCCCTCCTCATACATTTCACTGACTGATTTCAACTTCCATTGTTAATATAGGAATTATGGCACATTTATATAGTCACTTATTGAATTTCATATTGATTAAAACAGGATTATATTCTATTCTTTTTAATATCTTGTATTTATTTATTTCAGCTTTGCAGACAATGGCGTTGGACTGTCTTTTGCCAGGTATTATGTCTTGTTTTCTGTCTGTTGCCAGGTAGACTTTACAGAACCCTTGAGAGATTAAGAGTAGCAGATCATAGAGTAGTTTATTTTTAAATAAAATATGTTTTATTTGGTGTCAACCAAACACTAAAAGTAAGGAAATTTGTTTTTGCCAGATCATTTCTTTGTTTTAACAATGCTTCTTGGCAATAAATCTTACACTGTTTGAAAGCCTTTTAAATGGTGCCACATTTGAAAGGAACATGCATTTGTGGGATGAACTGCAGAGCTGAGGATGTGAGAATTTCACCTCAGCATCTGTCTGCTTTGAGATTTCCCCCAACGATGATGAGCCTGGGTCTTCTAGCGGGAGAGATTCCACTCCACATCCCCACACCGCCTCCACCACAAGATGTTACTGTCTGTGCAGCAGTCACCAAAGTGTTCTCTATGTCTTCTCCACATCTTGACCCTACAATCCAAGTGCTGTAGACAGAATCTGAACTCATCGCTGAACATTAACTTCCTCCATATGTTCAGGACAATCAGGTGTCTGATTGCTATTGGCAGAAAAGATATGGCACATTTCCCAGGGGTACAACCCACATCCTCAGCTCTTCTGCTCGTCCCACAAATGCATGTTCCTTACAGATGTAACAGCATTTAGAAGCAAAATGAACAGGCTTTCCAACAGTATAAGATTTATTGCCAAGAAGCATTGTTTCAACAAAGAAAGAATCTACTGAACACAAATTTCCTTTTTTTTGCCCAGTTTAGTTGGAGCCTGCTCGTTCTTGTTTAACATAATGTTTTTCCACATCTGTCAACTCTAAAAAGCATGGTTTGTCTCACAGTTTAAATACTACATATGCTGAACTGTATTCTTTTTATTATCTTATTCCCCAGTGATGGCAGTTACCCTAAAGATGAGGGCTCCAGCCAGGAGGTGACTCAGTCCTTGTTTGTTGGTGAAAGCCTAAACAGGGGGACCAATGGAGGGCAGAACAAATACTGGGGTGTAGGAGGAACCGATGGAAAGATGAGAACGCTGCCTAGAAACAGGTAAAAATGAAGAGAGCCAGCAAAAGATTCAGGTAGCTGGGCTAGTGAATGGGGGCTGCTACAGCTGCTTCCAACCGCAGATGTATTTGTGAAAGGAAGTTCAGTTTGACTCATTTCCCTCCCTTTATATTTTAGGCAGTTTATGAAAATCTGCTGCAGCAGCATTTCTTACCAAGTTTCTTTGGAAGGGATTATACTTGCTGCAGAATTTAGTCGCTTAAAGATCAAGAGAATGTCTGTTGTTTGACCTAGTTTCCATTAATTTCATCTGGATCTCAGTTTCCTATCTTTGTTTCTTTAAAACATGGCATGTCAGATATACAATCTGGAACAGTAAATCAAACTCAGATGGCAATCCTTATAACTATCATGCCTTTTGTGTCCTCTGAGGATGTCCTGATCCACCTGTCTGTTTATTTTGCTGTTATTACCGATATTGTAAGACAGCCTAAAAGCAACAAGAATTAGCTATTTAAAACTATCCTTGTGTTGTTGTTGTTTGTTTGTTTTTTTTCTTTGGTTTCAGGGTGTCAGTTAATGAACACTTGTACAACTTTGGAACCATTATGTCATCTAGCTCAATATGTCTCCCATTTTCAGACCTGGGTCAATTTTAAATGTGGTCCTAAATTGGATGCATATCTGATGTTTTTCACTGCAACTTCAGTGTGATCTGTCAGGTCGCAGGTGTTTTACCCTGTTCACATTGGACTAGTTTTACCCTAGGACCTGCGGTGACGTGTAATAATTGTGGACAACGTTTATGATATTAATATAGTGCAAATGTGCCATGTGTGCAATTTGTCAAAGAAATTAGTTGTCATTAAGCATCGGCCCTGATAAGAAGCTGCAAAGCAGCTGAGGAACGATGATGAGATAACATATCAAGAAGCATGTGATAAAACACTTTATCATTCATCAAGATCAAACTCTTGTCTGATGCCAAAAAGTCTTTACTAAAGCAAAAAGTTCAGTTACAGTCACTGTTCGTTTTACTGTTACCATGGCAACCTGCATCCATCGTTATCACTGTATATCCAACTTGTATGATCGTACCTGTCCAATTCAATATTCACTATAATTGTGCACATTCAAGCCAAGGATTCATATAAATTCAACGTTTTAGTTAAATGTTAATTGTTTAACAAAATGCAAGGCCTTGCCAGTGCATTCTATTAATGTCTATAAATTATAGTAAAACACATACTTCACTTACATCTGAATACGCTGAATCAGACAATTTATTTATTTATTTATTGTGGCGTCTGGTACTAGTTCAGGTAACACTATCCCATAAGTCCCATAATACTAGGGCATCTAATGACATGGTTTGATGTCACAATTCTGCTTTGCCAAGTGCTTGGATTTCAACAAACATAGATTTAGTTTTCCTTTTCCTCAGTGTCCTTCTCATTATAATTTGTTAATGATTTTGTCATCCTGCACTGCTGCTGCATTGTGTTTTTTTTATTATTTTTTTTTATACCAGATGTGCTGTGTTTGTCATCACTTCTTCTTTCTGCGCATGTCAAGTTTATTTCTAAAGTACATTTAAAAATGTGGGTTACTTCAAAGCAGTAGCCAGTTCCCACTGTAGTTTAGTGTAGGTCACATTTAAAAATATTAATGTGAACAACCAAACACACACACAAAATCAGAAGTGAGCATTGAGATCTGCTGCGGAAATGGAGCCTCAGATGCTAAAGAAAGTAATGACAGAAGAGAAATTGAGTGACCAAACAGAAGTTAATCCTTGACAGCGTCGTAAAAGCAGCTTAACTTCCACTGACTTTCGAGGGACCCAAAGCCCTTAAAATTGTTCACATTGTTCAGAAACTGTTTATTTGTTACACAATATATTTAACAACGTCATTATACACTGCTTTCACTTCTCTCATTGTGGACTGTTCCTCTCCTTCTCCAACTCAGAACATTCCCAATCCGAGGTTTCCAGATCTATGACGGCCCAGTGCGGCTTACGCAGAGCACGTTTCGTGGATTCATCCCCACACCAGAACGTTATACCAGTGCAGTGGGGTTCAACTTGAAGAACACGTGGCAGCTGACCCCACGAAACAACCTCTCCCAGCTCAGCTTCGAATCCACTGTGCGTAAGCAATTTCTCATCATTTTTATTTTCATTTCAGCTTTTATTTATTTTTTAAACAAGTAACCAGCAGTAAATGTCATGAGGTATCAGACAGCAGAGTGGCTATATATATCTGTGTGTGTGTGTATAAAACTAATCATTACCATTTTGTTGCCAGTATTAACCATAAACAAGATTACCAAATCAATCATAGATTTTAAACATGAAATTCAATAATACTATGATGCATTAATCACTGGGACACGTGTACAGCTGCTGTTGGAGCTGTAGGCCGTCTGCCAGCAGCATCTTTGAGGTAGAAATGTACAAATAAATCTGCAGAAACTATGAAAAAGACAAAATTCAGAGAACCAGAAAGTTGATCTTGGAACAAATGTGATTATTTGTCCGACTCATTGAAAGTGACGTGTCACTTCCATTTAACTGCAGTGAACATGGAACTGAACCTGTTTGGAAATGAGTGCTATAAATAAGTGTAAGATTGAAGTTATCCAAGCAGGACTTTTTGTGTCTAAACTTAGTCTGGAACCCTGGTGTTCCCATGTGACTGTAGTCTTGTTTTGGCTTCTTTCATTTTTTTTTTTTCTTAATTGGGGGCAGTTCTTCTGACAGATTTTCAACTCCTGATCCAATGAGTTTGAAGTTATTTTTGGCACCCAGGATCCCCTGAAGTCAGTCCTGTGGAGAAACAATTGTGAACCACTGGTGCCCTCTTGTGGCAGCATCATATAGTGCTGTTGTAAATGTCTTTACATATCTTCACCTTATTGAGGTTAATCTGTTACTGTTATTAAACATTTTCAGTAGATGGAATGAATATTTTCAGTCCCATTTAAAGGTGTAGCTTTTCAACTTTCTTGTTTTTCTTTTTTCTTTTTCCCCTCAGGATAACCAGTAATATAATTTTGGAGACTGTTTTCATTAAAAAAAAACAATAATGGAAGTGCACTGATAAATGCGCAATAATAAGCTGTTGCACAGTAATAGTTTATATGCCGCCAGTCACTCTTTACTGATGAAATCCTCAGGTGGTTCTCCGAGCCTTCTTTGGTCGCCCTGGACAGTGGTTTGAAGAGAACGACCTGGATGGTGACAAGAACTCCATATTTCACGATGTGGATGGTTCAGTAACAGGCTATAGAGATACCTACGCTGGCCGAGTAGACAATTACCTGACCCAACATCCTGGTTGTGTAAAAATGCCCCAGTGGAATGGAGTGACCTGCAATGGCCGCTATTCTCAGGTATGTCATGCAAGAATTAGTGGTGCACCATTGTTTTGTCCTTCCTTCTTTCTCTCCTTGAGTGTTGCACTTAAAAGCATCATCCTTTTTCTACAGGTGTACATCCAGACCCAGGGAGCCCCTAGCCTCAGTTTATCCATCAGCAGAGATGAATATCCTGATGCTCCTCTTGTACTGAGAGGAATTAACAGCCAGGGGGCACTGTCTCAGCAGTACCAGCCCATCCTGATGATGAGCAAGAGCTACACTCTGCACTGGAATGGACCTGCGCCCAGAGAGGTTGTCCTTTCACTCATCAATTTTGACAAGTGAGTGAAGAATGAGCAGTATGTGTGCAACTACTGATACTATTGTAATTTGGACGCACGGCACTGCATTAAGTTAAATTGTTCTGCTTTTTGTTTCATTGTTTATTTGTTTCAAATGATGTATAATAATGTCCTTGTCTTTCTCATACTCAGAGATGACTGGGTGCTGGTGGGACTCTGTTACGCATCAGACACCACATTTCAGATCATGGCTGACATCAACGACAGGCAAAAAAACACCTTTATCGACATCATAGAGTATGGCATGGTGTCGTCCCTTGCACAGCTTGAGAAGGAACCGCTGGCAAGGAAGTACTACTTCGATCAGTCTGTTGGGTGAGGGAACAAAAATCCAGTCCTTGCTTTCCACTTGTTTGATTTGGAAGTCTCACTCATACTTGGAATTCGCAATGATTGTGATGAAGTAATCAAGAGGTGGTCGCTGGATTTATGTTGTATAGTTCAGGTTTTAATACATGCACTTACTGACCAATGGCTGAACAGTCTGCCACATTTCAAATGTTTTTATCTTAATTCCTCTCTGAGGCCTTGAGTTTCTGACATCTTATTGAACTCTCAATGTTTCTCCTGTGCTCCTGCCATTACATTCAGCTTATTGTGGCTGTACCTACGTGCCCGCCATGGTCGTGATGGTCACAGCTATTGTTCAACAAAAGGATGCGAAAGAGTGAAAGTCGTGGCCACTTCATTGTCCAAACAGACGTGTAACTGTACAGCTAAGGCCTACCCAAAGTACTCCAAGACTCCTTCTGCTGTGGTGCCTATGCCGACTCTAAACACAGAGCCGTGCAAAGACTGTGGCGCCCAACAGGTCTGTAGTACTGCATTTATAATTACTTTCATTTAGTAAAGACACCATTACTGATCAGTTTTTTTTTTTTCCCCTCAGTCTGTATTTTCCAGTGAGCCATGGACCTCCTACCTCAAGACCCAAGTGAAATCCCTCAGCATCAAAGAGCAGCAGAGAGGAGAAAACATCTCCTTCATCGCTGTGAGCATGCAACTAACCAAACTGTTCATTTATATGATTCAGACTGAGACCTCATACATATATATGTATATATATGTATATATTTATATGTATTTATACATGCTACCCACCAGGTGAATGAGGTGACCATGCCCTTCTCTCAGCCTGGGTTTTTCCTGGTCTCAGTGGATGCCTGCTCTGGAAAAGTCACCAAAAAAACCTCATTTGCAAAGATGAATGCTAAGATGGAACAGTATCTAAAGACTGGAATACCAAAGCGGTGAGTTGTTGAAAAACAACAAAAAAAATGTCTCCAACACCATATTGTAAACTTCATCCAGTGCTTGCATAATGTACTGTTTCCAGATCAATAGTGCTCATGGCAACACGAGGTCAGCCTGACGGCCTGGTTGATCTTGCACCTCATCTGGTCACCTTCGGTATGGCCAAAGCCGCTGACCTGCACAATAAAGGTTTGCGACACACTTAATTGTTTCCCTTTCATTTTCTGAGTTGCGTGCAAAAAATCTCCTTTTCTCATTTTACTCTTATTGCTGCTACAGATAGCCTGGCTCTCTGGGGATTCCTGGGGGGCTCTTCACCCCCTTCATGGGTTTCACTCCAAGCCAGGCAGGGTGATGAGGTCCTGGGGCTGCAGGAACGCTACTTGCCTCTGGGCTTGGAAGTTTATGGCTGTTTACCACCTGCAGCGCAAACACGCAAAGACCTGGAGCTTCTCAAAAAAGCCACCGCGCCAAAATAACTAATGTGAACTGTAAAACTTGCCTACTCAAAAAAAACAAAAAAAGAAAAACTCTTGCACACAGATACACAAACACACAGCCAGCTGTCGAATGTGAACTGCTGAACCTTTTATTTATTAACAGTGAAAAAAATGTTTACCAATTTCACGTACAAAGAAGGTGTATTATTATGAACAGGATGAATGTTTTGTGATGTTGTTTGTGTATGTGTTGTGTTAGTATGCCTGGGGGCTGTTAAATCGGTGCACTTTTTTTTTAGTAACAAACAAAAAAAAAAAAAAAAACCTTCATCATCCAAAGTACGGACAATACAATAACTTGGTAGTTTGAACTTGGACAACAACAACAACAACAAAAACTTACCTGTAAGGCCAACCTAGCAATATCTTAATTTACTATTTGTTGTATGAAAACAGAATGAATTTGATTTGTTTTCAAAGTATCACAAAAATGGATTAGATACACACAGACCCAAAGGAAATTAGGAAAATAAATTGCATTGTCCCTGAAATGAATTGTTTGATTGGAACTGAGAAGGAAGCGAGCATCTGAGAATTAAACAGCAATATTAAGCCAAAAATGAGCATGCAGTGTAATAACAAAGAGCCAGTGGGTTGTCTGTGTTACTGAGGGGTATCGCAAAGCCAGATAAGCCATATTCATATTGGAATTTAGATCGTCGTATACAACAACTGCGTAGAAAAAAAGAATCCTGGTGTTTTGCTTTTCTAATGTGTGAAATGCCATGAAATAGATAAGTTACTACTATTTATGTATTTTTCTTTCTTACTCAGCTTCTGTAACAACTGAATCTTTTACTGGAAAACCTCTGATCATCGTGCAGCTGTTCATTTAAACACTTTAAGCACCTTTTTGTGGATTCCTTTGCGGACTTACTGGATCTGTTATTTCACATACCTTTATTTATCCTTTCACTTTGATGGTCTGTCAAAGGCTGGTCACATGTGCAGCACAAATGGAAATGAATTTTCTTTCTTTCTTGTTCCAAACAGAATTGAATGTCTTACCTGTTGTCTGCCTCATTTAAGGTCTTTTGTTATTACCAAACCAATATGCTGGGGGAATTACCAGAAGTTTTTTTTTTTTTTTTTTTTTTTTAATTTTATAATGAAGAGTCTGTACCTGGACTCTGCAGTATTGAGCAGCAAATGGAAACAGATGTTATACCTGCTGAGAGATATTGAGACTATATTCTTTAATGTATACGGATGTGAGCAGGGCTCCCCCACTGAGCATTAATAAGTACCCGTTTTTGATTGTTTGAGTATTTGACTGAATGATCATGTGAGACTGATTACCTTGTTGCCTTTTAACCACTTTGTTACAAAAAAAGAAGCGAAAACATGATAAAAATTCCCATACTTTGCCTTTCTTTCAGTTGTTCTTTTGAAGATGCACAGCCAGTTGTTTTTTTAATGAACTTTGTAAATATAGTGCTGATCTTAAACTGTAAGAGGAACAGGTAGTCAATATTGTATGTATTTGCTGTATTTTTTTTTTCCTTTGTCAATTATTTTCTTGGGAATGATTTGGAAGAACTTTGACATAAAATTTCAGCATTTGCTATGAGATTGGCAATTAAACACTTTGTGCTTTGTGATTACTTTGGACTACTGATCCATTTTGAGGATTGCTTTCTATTGACTTTCAAACTGATTTAAGGTGGAATTGAGCCTGCAATGTCCCTGCTCCTCACAAAATAGTAAGTTAATACAAAGTAGACTGACCTGAAAATAAATCGCTCATTTTCCTACATTAATGTCAACACAGAGCAAGGTGGCCTCTGGAAGTAACTTAAAATCTTCGATAAAAAGATGCCTTTGTTAGATGGTACGTGGGAATGCATGTAAGCAGCAGTGTAGCAGTTGCTTTCACTGTTACATGTGTATATATGAGAGATCTGTAAAATCGATTGGCTGATATAAACAGAAACACATCCAGGTTTATGGTGAAAGGAAATTTTAAGATTGAGTATACTGTTATTTATATCTGCATAATTTCTCTGTCTTTGCATGTGCCTCTTACAGTGTAAAAAATTGCAGTTCTAACAGAGCAGATCCCATTACATGGTTCTGTTAGTGTCCATACTCATCCACAAAATAGACTAAGAGGGAGGACGGACTGAAGTGGATCGCTCGTTTCTCACCGCCTGCCTCTAAAACCCAGTGTTATAGGTTGGTCTTGACCTACTTAAACTTTGACGAGACCTGATTACGAGTGCAGGCAGAAGGGATATTTCCATCAGATCTTTGTTTGCAGCACATGTTTCAAAATTTTTGGAAAGGTCTGATGGTAGTATCCTTTGATCCTGTTTTAATATTTCATTTTCTACAGCTGACTTTTAATTATGTAACAGCAGGCTTTTGCTCTGTTCAAATACATTTAGTGAAATGCCAAGGCTAAAAATATGACTCTAGGGACCTGTGTGGGTAGCAGTTGTTAGTTTTATACTGTATATTGTTTTCCTGTGAAGGATATAGCTATGGTAACACACATTAGATCGTAAGCTGTTTTATTTGTTTATTTTTTTCTAGTACTTTAATATAACTGAAGGCTTTTTTTTTTATTTCTATTTTCATGTCAAATGAAAGGAAACAATGAGCACACTGACTCTTAAGATAAGAGGGAAAAAGTGTTTTGGCTGCCTGGGTGATCTGGAAAAGAGGGATGTGATGAATCCTTTTTATTTATTTATTTTAAACTCTTGCTTTTTAAAGGTCCATAAAGTTCAAATACAGTTTTACCTTGGCAGAGTTAAATAAGGATAATCTGGCATGTCAAACAGACATGCAGTGAACCTCAAATCCTATTGTTACCTTCTTCATACGTAAAATTTCACAAATTAAATATTCAGCTGAAACACGATCCAATCAGGAAACCTGCAATGTGTTTCGTAAT
Organism: Arrhamphus sclerolepis; assembly: GCA_037176975.1. Taxonomy (NCBI): domain Eukaryota; kingdom Metazoa; phylum Chordata; class Actinopteri; order Beloniformes; family Hemiramphidae; genus Arrhamphus; species Arrhamphus sclerolepis. Next base: position 10,418,292 of record JBAMYA010000024.1, on the reverse strand, counting down.
ACTTTACAGGGACTCGTTTGGATCCTCCTCCAACATTAACAAAGATCAGCCCACTTCCTGTTGGACTCTGAAGATTCAGATGTCTATCGCTGAGAAGGAAAATCAGTTTGTCTTAAGGTCTTTTTCTCTCCCAACTGTTTGTACGAGCTATTAACCACGCCAGCATCACAACCACAACCTGTAATAAAACTATAAACCGTGAATGAATACAGCCAGTTAGCATGTGGCTAAATAAACTAAGGGGTAACAAAACTGGGGGTACTAAACTGGTTCAAAGCATATTTAGAGAACAGGAAGTACTTTGTGCCAATAGGTAATTTTACATCTGAGCAGACAAGAACTGCATGTGGAGTTCCCCAAGGTTCCATCCTGGGGCCTCTTCTGTTTAACATCCACATGCTCCCATTGGCTCAGATGATAAAGAACCACAAAATAAGTTACAACGGCTTTGCAGATGACACTCAGCTATATATATACTGTATATATATATATTACAATGTCACCAGGAGACAGGGGCCCTCTACAGGCCCTTGGTAAATGCATTGAGGAGATTAATGATTGGATGTGCCAGAACTTTCTTCTGTTAAACAAAAACAAAACTGAGGTGATTGTCTTTGGAGCCAAAGAGAAACGATTCCAGGTCACCACAGAGCTTCAATCTATACACCTAGAAACCACCAACCAGGTCAGAAATCTGAGTGTAGTGTTCAACTCAGAGCTAAATCTGGAAAAACACATTAAGGTAGTAACAAAGTCAGCCTACTATCACCTTAGGAATATATCAAGGATCAAAGATCTGATGTCCCAACAGGACCTGGAGAAACTAGTCCATGCATTCATCTTTAGTAGACTTGATTATTGCAACAGCATCTTTACAGGTCT
>JBAMYA010000024.1:10388513-10401377 GCA_037176975.1 Arrhamphus sclerolepis | reverse complement strand
TGGGATAGGCTCCAGCAGACCCCCGTGACCCTGAACAGGAAATAGCGGGTATAGAAAATGGATGGATGGATGGACTTATTCCTTAACTCTAATCAAAACTTCTCATCACAGTTAAGTAGAAATATTTTCAGTATGACTAAGAATACCAAATTTGAAACTTATACAATACAAAGTCCTCTACAGAACATATTATACAGGACAAAGGATGTTCCCGATGGGTCTTGCACACACTAATATGTGCTCACAGAGAACAAACACAGGGAACATGACTGATGATTACATACACGCTTCATGGTTTTGTGCACATGTGCAGAAATTTTGACTGGAGGTATGTGTCGAATGTCAACATGGCAGAATTCCAGAGGCGTTTCCCAATATGTGTACTTCTCTGTACTTGCATACTTGTGGACTTGTGATACTTGGTCAGTCGTAGCCGAAGTACTGTTCCAATACAAAGTACACAAGTACCTAAGTCCGGTCCGAATGCCCAGATGTGTACTCGCCCCGCCCATTTTATCGAGGATGCATCGGTGGTGACTTGTGAAGATTTTGGGTGGCAAAATATCCCAGAATGCATTTTGCTTCAACCTCCGTCCACAACTGCTAGAACACAACCAGAACGTTTTTTTTCCTGCACTCTGCTTTTTTTATAGCCAGTTGTTTACAAAATGTTTTAATATTATATATTTTATATTATATGTGTGTTTATGCTTTTTAATAGCTTTAAAAAATTTTTGTAATTCTGTAACAAAAAAACAAAAACAAAACATGGATCAACGCTCCTCTGAAATCTGCGGTTTTCTGAATGGAGCCCGGTGGGCCAGGCTGCGGAGCTCGGCGCTCGGAGGCAGCTGTGCTGACGCACTCTTTGGGCCCCAGCCTCAGCAGTTCCGCGGCAGGCGCATCCGGCTTACCTGCCGTGTCGCAGATTGTGCCCCTGACGCACAGTTTTCCCTTAAAAAAAAAAAAACTCCCTGTAAAGCGGGGCTGGGCTGTGACGTCACCAAGTGCGCTGCCGTTCCGATATAGAAAGACCGTACTCCTGTACTCCCGTCCTCCGGGAGTCTGTACTTCCACAAGTCCGTACTTCAGATGTAACAAAGTCTGCACGTGCGTACTTTGGTATTGGAAAACGGCCCAGGGTTCCCCATGCTATGCATACTACATACTAGTTCACCTGGGTGACATTAGCATGGAAACTAACTTGGCTCATATGGTGCTCATTGCCTTATGTATCCAAAGAAAACGATTGTTATGAACTGGAAACAAAAACTAATATATGTAATAATCAATTTAGAAATCTTTTGTCAGATATCAATAACGAGATAATGTCTGCTTCCTCTAAACATCATTCGGCAGAACTGCAATTCATTTATTAGCTCCATCACTTAGTGGGGGCGGGAGATGTGGGTTTCTTGTGGTCTTTGGGGGTAAGGGATGGAGCTGGTCATCGTTAGGGAGCTCTGTGCCTGGTCTGGTGGGGACTTTGGTCCCCTGTGGAGGCTGCTGGTTGCCTGGGTCTGGGGGTCTTCCATGTCTGCTTCTGGTCTCTCAGGCGGTTGTGCCCCCCCTCCTCCACTTTTTTTGCAGTTCAGGTAAAGCCTTGTATACATCTTGCACACACGCATATATACACAGGCATACACACCTGCTCACTCACTTACATGCTCACGGCACAGTCTTGATGGAGACAAATAATTGCAGTGGTCTTAATTCAGTTTTAGAGACCTGTGGACAGTTGCTGTCTCTGTTTCTGCCTTTTTTTGTCTTATGCTTGTTTGCAGTGTCTGTCTCCCAATGTCATCTTTGTGTGCCCGTTGCATGTTTTCTTGTCTTTCAGAGTTGCAGCAGATGTTTATCTCTCTACAACCCCCCCCCCGCTCCTATCTATATTTGCAATTTTTAATACGTCCCAGGCTACATAGATAAGTTCAGCTGTAGAAAACAGAATATTTGCTTCACTAAAACAATGGATTTATCATCCTGGAAGACTGCTGAAGTGCTTTCCCTCCATGACTTCAGATTTTCTATATTTGCATTTACTTGTCGTCCTATCTCAGTCTCTTTACTCCCGTAAACTGTTCACCAACCCTTCAGATATTACATCCTCCTCCTCATCTTCCCCAGAAGTTGCTTCTCTTATTATTTTACTTCCGTAAAATGCCACTGGGAAGTCATTCATCTTCTTAAGTGATCTTCACACAATATTTTACAATAACTTGGCAAAATCAAGTAGCAGAAATAGTTCAATTTATTTGTACATCTGTGTAATGTGTTGTCTACATTTTCAGTCCTTTCACTTTGCAGTTAAGTGAGTCAGTGAAGAGGTTGAATGTTTTCTGGGTTCAGGTACATGCATGAACTGATTAATTTAAGTTTTCTTGATGCCCCAGGATTTGAGACATGCCACCAGATGGTACAAGGTGGACCATGATTTGGAGTGCAGTGTTCTCAGTGCTATTCCATGTTTGAAAATGAGAGCCATTGTATTTGGATTTTGAGCTTTATTCACATTTCTAAGTATGCTGCTATTAAACATACTGTTATTATTAACACTTTGCTTTCACAATAATCAGTGGAGCTGGCTAAATCAAGTTGTTTTTATTTACCATGGAGATAAACTCAGGAAATCTGGGGGAGAAGAAAAAAAAAATCACATTTTAGGCTTAAAAGTTTCATACAGTGTGTAAGTCAACTGATGAATACATTTTTTTTGTATCTTGTGGCTGTCATTTGTGAACAGTCTGAACAGGTGGCATTTCCATTGCAGGGCCACACAGATGCACATAAAATGCAAACAATCACTCCTACAGTTATTTAGAATCAACAATTCCAACGTGCATATCTTAGATCTGCTGGAGGAAGTGCAGAGAAAACCCTTGCGAGAAAAACTACACAGAAAGATGTCAACCAGAATTTGAACCCGGACCTACTAGGTGTGAAACAACAATGTTAACCATCAAGTCTCCATGCTCATTTGTAATTTCTGGAATAAAGAAATACGAATTCTAATAGGACATGTTAATAAGGATTTTTTAAAATGAAGCTAAAGTTCTTAGAAGGCTATCGCTCATATAAATTTCATTTGACAGGAGCACTTTGTCAGGCTGATGGATCTACATAATAAATTGAATCCCACAATAATATTGTTATGGTAAGAAATTGATAAAGGATAGCTCAAGTGGTTGTGGCATAAACAATCAATGCAGGTTATTATTTTTAATTAGTGCTGTGTTGTCTCTGACTTAACCATTAATGCTGTTGTTTGTCAGCAGTGGTTTGCACCTGCTCTTAACATTTAACAGTGCTGCTTGAGCTCTGAAATGTCAGAGAAATAGTGAATAAAGCAACACATTTGGCAAAATGTGTGTATGTGTGAGCGTGTGCGCATAGACTATATGTACCTGTGGTTCCATCCCGTTGCATCATAATCATTACTTTTCTCCAGATGGAGGAGTGTACCTAACTCAGCAGAAGCCTTCCTGCCTCTTCAGGGCGAGGGGAGTAGGGGGTAGGAGTGTATGTGTGTATGCATGCATGTGTTTGAGTGCTTATGAAGGGAGATATTGAACTGTCACTTACTGAGAATCCTCCAGGGCATGAGCACCACACAGAGGAGAGGGCCAGGAAGCCAAATTAGATAAAGGCTTTTGAGGATCATCAATCTACCATAGACAGCTTTGTTAACACTTACCTTCAGTCAATTGTTTCACAGAAAACCTGACAGCATCATTTTCTGTGTCCATTTGATGGATGCAGTCATCTTGCAGGTGTTACAGCATTCTACCACATGTGCCATAAATATCTGCCTCAGTAGCACTATCATTTTTTTTTTCTTTTTAACTGGGTTCACATTGTACGATTTTTACAGTTTTATAACATAAATTCAACTCACATTGCACGATGTGAAATTGGTAAATAATTAAGTTACAGCACGTTACACTGCAGTTGAACGTGGCTACGACAGAAGAAAATGAGAGTGTATTTCAAGCTCTAAACACAGTGTCATTGCATCACCGCATTATTGGAAGGTTGCTGCTAATGGGCTAATGCACCATTCTCTCAAAAGTTAGCTTTGCCGTAGTGGTGTTCAAGAGCTTTTTTTTAAAAGAGAAAAGAGATAAAATCAAGAAAAAGATGTGTCTTTTTATGAGTTGCACATTTTATCTTTGCGTTTCTCTGTTGTAACTAGCGCTGTTGTTGCTAGGCTAGGATACAATGATTATGTTATTCATGTTGCATTCCTATTGGTTGGTTAGCTGACAGAGATCATAGAAGCAGCGACAAGCCGTCACAGTCTGACATAATTCCTCCAGATTTCTGACACTGCTTGATATCTGTCGCAGCTCGTCTTTGAGAGCAACAGGCTCTATCTTTCATCTTTGCTCCTGTCTCATTGTGAGATCTGCGACTGCTGTTTTTCAGCTAGGACGGTTGGTTTTTCCCATGATTGGTTTTGCGGTGGTGATGAGGAGCCAAATGAAGGAGAGTTAATCAGGAGCAATGCAATAAAAGATCCTTTATTTACAAAGGGGAAGAAACTCTAGGGGAAGACGCCTAGGATGGGATAATGAAACCACTTCGAACAAGACACAACAAATATTTTTTACTTCCTGTAAGGCAGGATTTGCATTTCAAGCTTCAACAGTTGTACCTCTCATTAACTTTGTGAGCCTGCTGCTTCGTTTTGGTAGAGTAATACCTCCAAGATTACTTTGCAAATACTTAAAAATACTTTCAAGGGACTCATTATGACACCTAAACTAGACTTCTTTTCAAAAACACCCTAGTTTTGCAGTAATCTAGTGTATGGTCAGCATTACTTGTTGTGAAAAGTTGAGAATAGTTCAAAGTTTTCAAGTAATCCAGTGAAAATGCTTTACCAGTGGCTTGTCTGATCTCCTCATGGACTGTTGCTACAATTCAAAATATCAGACAAGTCCATTTTTAAGTTTCAGCACAACTTGTCTGTGTTTATCTTGCCTTAGCGTTGGAAACCAGTCATGATTAGGACTACAATGCAACGTCCCTGCCATGTTAATAGAGGCCATTTTGTTAGTTTCCATGGTGACGTGTCAATGCAGCAACACATTACAAAACTTCATTAACTTCACTTTATGATTGGGTTCAGAAATAAAAGTACTTCATACAGAAGTTAGGGTTAAAATACATAATATCTATCTGGCCCCTGTCAGTTTAACAAATTACATTTTGAAACTTTCAAATTTTTGCAACAGCAACTTCCAGCAGCAGATGCATATTCTTCAAATAAAATTTATGAAGATTCTGAACAAACAGCCCATGGGATTGTGTTTGGGAGTGCAGTCTCTTTCAGCAAATGCTTAACTTATCAAGACATCATTGCTGAATTGACAGGTGAAAATGGGCTTTTTTCACACTCTTGTCACAATGCAGATAGTTAATGTCACGAGGTCCATCTGTCGCAGGGATTCCTCAGAGAGTAAATGCAGCATGAGCTCCATTCACTTTGTATTAAACTACATAAATCAACTTCGAAAGGCATTAAAACATGATGACTTTCATTCTCCCCTATTTCTGTAAATTCTATGAAAAACAACCACATAAAACTCCTCGGTTCTCCTCATCTGAAAATATGAGTGACAACATTTTTAGATGTTTGTGTTTTGCTTTTCTGACATGATATAAGCTCTCAGCTGCAGCACTTAACTAATTCACTGTAAATTGCTTCTTTCACCTATCAAGTTATGTTCCCACTGGGAGAAATGAATGACTGTGAGACAATTAAATCTCATCTTGTCCAGTCTTGTGTTTTGGCAGAGCTTTACTACCCTTTTTCTGATAATTAATGTAGCCATGAAGACTGAGAAGATAAAAAGAGACACTCTCTTGTGTGTGTCTGAGAAAGAGAGTGTGTGTGTGTGTGTGTGTGTGTGTGTGCGTGTGTATGCATATGCGTAACAAGCGCCCTCCTCTGGTTGAAGTGTATACTTTGTTTTTCTTTTTTTCCAGAGAGATGATGCATACTCAACTTTCTCTTCCCAGTGTTCCTATATTTTTAGTATTAAAGAATAAGGCCATGATTGTCTTTAATAAAGTATGACATTTTAACAGTGCTTTAATTTGGGTGCTGAAATGGTTTTTGTTTTCCTTTTTTTGTTGTAATGCTGGGGCTAAGGCTGAAAAAGGTATTGTGTATTAAAAGATTGCCATCTAGGGCCAAGATGCAAGCAGTGCAGGGTGATGCGCTGAGCCTTGTTTGCAGATCCATTTCATGGGGTTAGATGGAAAACTGCGTAATGCTGCTTGTCTTTGTTTGTTTGTGTGTGTGTGTGTTTTGTGCAGTGTATACCAGTCCTTGCCCACAAGCAGATGAAATGATCAGTTCATTTAAATTATGTATGTAGAAGCAGAGAATCATCTAAAAGATTCAATTCAATTAAATTCCATATATTTATATATATCTGCGGGTAGGTGGGTCCTGAGGACAAGGTTTGGGACAGACTGGGAGTGAGAGGGGGCAGGAGGGGTGGTAGTGCATATGCAAACACAAACACACTGACATAAACCAATTATGTTTGAATGACTGATATCTCAGAGATCTTAACAGTCCCCAGGAAAGTCAGCTGTCAGTGAGGCAGTTGTTCTTAAAGTCAGTCTTAAGGTGTCAGTGCAAAACACCTGCTAACTGTAAGGTGGTGACTCAAAAGAGTGATGAGGGCATGCAATAATCAAGTAAGATGTATCATGGGTAAAAAATAAATATCTTGCCAACAAGATAGAGTTTAAGAATAGCATCATCATGCCCCAATGAATTGCAGCAGCTATTACTTTCCTGTTAATTTAAGGAATTTGTTACTTTGCTACAACAGAACTGTGACAGAATGAGGTGTTTGGATACCTGTGAGCTACATCGTCTTACGATTTCTCTTAAAATATAACTGCTGCCACTTTAATTTGTCTCTATTTTAATAGTAAGTGTTTGCACAAGTTTAATAACTCAGCTCTGTTAGGGTCCGTCTTACACATGTTGCCCAGTTGTTTTAAGACAGTGGCAACATGCAGCAAATCTAAAAGTTGTTGTGTCATCAACTTTCCTCCATCACTTCATACATTTAAAATCAGTCAAAATGAGACTCTTCTGTTCTTATCTGTTATTTTGAAAAGCATTTGGGTATCAGCAATCAACAGGAAACAAGTCAGTAACAGAACTAAAGACCAACAGAGATGAAGCAAACGTTGATGAGCCTTAAAATTCTCATCAAGTGCCTCAGTGAATCTCAGGGCGCTGTTCTTCTTCACTGGTAATGCTGACCATTATTGATGAATTTTAGAGTGCTACAGTACTGGTCCTCTGAAACAATAGCTTTTGGAAAATGCTGTTTTCTCCCTGCTCTAAGAAAGTAGAGAATTCAATCAGTTTTTTACACAAGCGGATAATTTAGGTCTTTGTGGGGGTAGCTAATTATTTACATGCTTAACATGATGTCAAATGATTGTGGGCATTTATTGTTTAAGAGAAATTCAAGACTCGATCAGCTGCAGATCACATGTGGTTAGATGCTGTATTCATAGATGCTGTGTTTTAAAACATAATCATTTTAATATTTAACCCTCATATTGAAAAATCAAACCTCCATTAACAGCAATTGTACAACACTGATGTGTAATACTGTTGACGGTTAACTTTTTTTTTTGTCTGTTTTTTTCCCTATACATCAGTTCTTCAAAAACAAGACCACCTGTATTGAGTTTAATCCAAAAAGTATCCTTTCTGGTCACAGAGGTTGATGGAAATCAAAGAAAAGGAGAAATTGTAATGTATTTTAACTGTTTCGTTGCAGGTTAATATTCATGCCAACAGAACATGCCCTCACTCATTTAATACAGTGCATCACATCAAAAGAGCGAGACAGAGGCAGGCATGCATTAAAGAGTCATTATAAAGGAGTTTATACAATAAGACAGTCACATTATTAGTTCCGTCTTGAGTGGCTTTTTTAACCACTTTAGAGATTTTCCTGCATAATTATGTCTCACATGCAGATTTGTAAGTAGGTCGCACTTCTCTCAGTTGCCACCGCACCAAGTTATTTAATGTGCTTCCATCTTCAGTCACCATCTAGATTCACTCTCAAAGACAGAGCTTTGACTCCGTTTCACCCATTTCCCATACAGTCACCACATAGTGCCTTGTCACACCTCTTCCCTCCTTTCTCATTCTCTCCATCTTGCCTCCTCCTCCATCACTCCTCTTTTTTCCACATGTACAGAGGCAATCTTTTTTTGTCTTTCCCTCCTTGCATCTCCATAGTGTCAATCTCAGCTGGTTCATCTGTTGTATTGGAGCTCATCATTTTATCTTTCCTCCCTCTTCTATCTGTATCTCTCTCTCTCTTTTCATCTTGGAGAAAAGAGTGTGCGTGCAGCCTCCAATTTAAGTCACTGCTCTGGTTATGCGCTACGCTCCTTTCCTCTCCTCTCCCCTCTGTGCTGTACTGCACTGCACTGCTCATCTCTCCTCTCTCCACATCTCCATCTCTTCTCCTTCTCTTTCTCACTTTTTCTTTCTCCACCTGCATCTCTGTCACACTTTTCTCTGCTCCATCGCTTGGAGAAATACTGCACACTCTGGGGTTTTTCTTCAAATCAGAACCGAGCATACTTCAGCCACTTGCAGAAAGGGATTCAGATTCTCCTTGTGCGCCAGGTTTGTCTTGCCTTGGATTCTTTGGATCAGACGGAGCTGGAGAGGAGAGGAGGGCAGAAGGGGGAGGAGGGGAGGGGGGTGAAGAGCTTCATCTGCTTGGAAAGCGAAGGCTTCAAGGTGGTGGCGGTGGTGGCTGATGGCTGTCCGTTGAGGGTCATGCCCTGGGACTCGTGTGCTTTTTGGCAGTTGGAGTTGGAGATCCTCTCTTGTTTTTGCCCCCCTAGTGGGGCAGCATTAATCCTGGTGCCGGGAGAAGCCCCCGGGCACCAGTGGCAGCAGTGTGAAGAGTGGACACCATGAACCAGCTGGATGCGCCACGACCACTCAACTGGACTATCAGGAAACTGTGCCATGCAGCTTTCCTGCCATCTGTGCGCCTCTTAAAGGTAAAGAGAAAAAAAAAAAGAATAACAAGATAAGGGAGACTGGGAGTGAACTGAAATATAGATGCCCAGGGATGTGAGGTAAAATATGTCAAGCAGTTCACCTGCTATCCTGCTGCTTTCCAAAGAAATAAAGGTCTGAGGATACAAGAAGTTTTTTTTCTTTTGTTGCATCTCTGGTTTCCTTACTGTGCACTTAGTGCTTTAAGCTGTTCATGTAAAGCAGGTATTGAAGAGGAATTGAGACGTTAATGCTGCTTAAAAATAGGAAAATGTGGGGCAAAGCGGCCAGCAAACACTCTGGGAGCTTAAAGGTTTGGAAGTATGTGGATGCGCTAAGAGTGGAGGATAAAAATGGATACAGGGAAAATAGGGGAGCAAGATGCTAAAGAGATGGAGGGGAGGGTGTTAAAGGAAATGTGTTTAGAAAGAAAATGCAAATATTCAATTATTGATTGATTGAAAGCAAAAGAAAAAGACAAGAAGAGTGGCTAAAATCAGAGGGCAAGTGTGAATCCTTATTTTTGATTTATTGCAGGAATTGCACAAAGGGTAAAACTGGGGGATTATAGCAGATACAGAGGAAAGAAGCAAAGGGAATGATGGAGGAAAAGGTTAATAGTGGATTAAAGACAGAAGAAGAGGAAAGAGGTGATTTGTAGTGATGGGGGAACAAGAAGATGGACAGCTTCTGGAAAGATGTGGATGCGCAACATCAAATCCAAGCAGACCAGTGTTAAAATTAGTACCACAATACACTTTAAGGTTAATAAATTCATGGGGGACTGAGCGCATTTTCTAGAGCTCGCCACATTTCTTCAGCAGGCTATCACCTCATCACCAGAGCAGAGTGTGAATGAGTGTCTCTTCATCATTGCATCTGATCATGGTTTGTAGCCTCTGCAAAAACACATGCCCTTCCTAATGCTTACTTGCTGACATTTTGTAACCTAAAACCTCATCTTTATGTATTCATGTGGTTTTATAAGCCAGTTACAGGCACTCAGTAAGAAGGGCTATTGTTAGCGGTCTTGAATGCCTATTCTTCACCGTCCTTTGATCTGGCTCTATCAAAGTGTCTCACTGAAGAGTGTTGCTGTGATGTTAAACCACACAACAGGAGTGCTTTGGCACATGTGTCCTGCATTTGCATTTGTATAGCCTGGTTAACTGAATATTGTTGTAATCCTTGATTGAATGTGTATAGCGTGTTGTTGATTGTGTGTGTGTGGTTGTTTACACGTGCTGTGGAACTTAACACAAGGATGCAGTTATTATAAATGAGGCTGGTCCCAGAAGAAATACCATTCTATCTGCATATACCCATTTACTTTTTATGTGAAAAAGAAAATATTCCCCTCCCGTATTCTCTACACATGTGTACAAGGACTACTACAAAGTAGCTTCAGAATTGACAGTGCTGTTAAGTTCACAACCTACACATTGTCAGGAAACAGTTATAAAATATTAGAGAGAAAAAAAGACTCCATACAGAGGATTGTAATTCTTGAAGCTCCTTTAGCTGTATGTGGATTCTCCTATCAGGCTGTCATTGTTGCATTATTACATTATTGTTGGAAATTTCTGCACAAGAAGCATTTTTCTTCCAGATCCTCCTAACCTATTACCTGCCACCTGCAGCTAAATTCAGACTTGTGTGTGTGTGTGCATGTGTGAGTGTGGCTACAATTTAAAGACAGTCAGAGATGTTTGCTGTCCTCCTTAGGCAGGAGAATATATCCTACAGATTGTGTGTGCTTGCTTGTGTGTAAGTGTAGGTGTGTGTAAGTGTAGGTGTGTGCTCTGATCTGTGTGCACGCTTTTCAATAAATATGTGCATTTATAATGTGGTGCTACAGGGACTGCTGACACTGCAGCAGGTAGGTGCTGTGCTTGTGTACAGTATGGGCATCTGACTGGAAACCTGACGGCTGTTTACCTTTGGAGACAGAGTTACAAAAAGTAAAACTAAAACAAAATAATATTAATCATTGCTACAAAGTTGGCTAATGTTGGCCTGCTGCATAGCCTAGCGGTTAAAGCAGCTGGCCCATGTACAAGGCTTAGTCCTGCAGCGGTCATGAGTTTGACTCCCACCTCATGACCCATTGCTGCGTGTCTCCCCCATTCTCTCTGCCCCACCTTCCTGGCTCCTGACCTTTTATTTAAAAAAAAAAGTTGTATAAAGTTGTCTTCATCTTTCTTCATGAATCTCAGTACCCTACGCTGATGCGTTTATTGAACAAAATCACCGTCCAATCAGTTGTTGCATTTCAAGATAACATCCTCAGAAATTCTTCTGTCATCTCAGACCTGTCAGACTATTGCACCGGACATATTTACAGGTTCAAACCTAGGCTTTCATGTGGTCTCAGTGGGATGAAGTGTGAAACAATAACACAATACTAAACAGAGAATTGAAAATGGAGGATCTTTTGGCAACTTCTCTGCTTGAAGCTGTTTATTTGTGTGTGTGTTTCATCTCACCTTTGATCATCACACCAAACACAGATGTCTTAACTGCCCCATCTCCACTAGTTTTAACTTACAACTCTTCATCTTCTCAGGCAATCCAGCACTGCTAATATCTTGTAGAAGTGCACAGTAAAGTACATTGTCGTAAAATGAAAATATTTTCTTTGCTTATTTCCATATAGTTGTCTATTTTCATCTCTCCCTGTCTCTGGTTTGCATCTTTTTGTGATGTGATGTCTGTCTGATTTTCTTTCTCTTTTAACGTCCTTCTGTCACCTTTCTCTTTTTGATATTTCATGTCTCTGTCTCTCTTCTACAGTCGTAAAGCATAGAAAACTCTGTATCTGGCTTAAAATAAATGGGGGTGGAATGTGTGGCTAAAAAATAAATATATCTCTCTACTGCTAAAAATAAATCTGTTACATAAAATGGTACACTTTTTCTGTGATTTATGTCACCTAGTCTAGCTTTCAGGATTTACTATTTTCATTTTATAGAATAACTCTGTGATATTTTTAAAAATCAACTCTTCTCAAGTCAAATGTTGACACTTACAATGTTCAGTATTACTAAAGAGCAAAGTGATGTTTTCACCCATAGATGGCACCACCCATTTTTGTCTTTATAGCATTGATCACAGCACAGACATTGTGAAACTGATAAAAGCCTTGCCATTCTTTTTCTTTTTTTTTCCTGTATGTTTTGAACAGCTCCACTCTTTTGGTGTTTGATTGCATGAAACCAAAACCTTTCAAGATAAACTAAACTAATCCAAATTTTCTTATAGGTATTCAAAAGGTTGGTTTCAGTGGGCTTCATTTACATATTCAGTTTCATAATTAAAATGGGGACAAGAGGGATACCTTAAATTCCACTTTGTGTGACTAATAATACAAATAAAACAGAAGTTGCATGTAAGATTTCTGTTAATGTGTTATTTTTTTTATTTGACTTATTTAAGCAGAAGAAGAACATATAATGTAAATCCAGTATGTACATGAAACAAAGGAGACTCATTCTGTGTTCTAGCATGCTGGTCACTATCATTGGATGTTAGTCATGTGTCGCAAAATCCCCACACCTTTTTAATGCTCTACCTCCACACAGAGGCTACATACTGAGAAATCCAACAAGTTGAGAACAAGTCCTATTTGAGTATTAAATGAAAGTGGAGGAAGCCTTGAGCTGCCACATACCCATTAGTCTAAAGGAGGATATTTTCCCATTTCTCCCAATCTTATTTTTTTATTTTGTATTTTTTGTCCTGTGGGGGGTAAAATATGTATATATACGTCTCTCTCTCTCTGTCTGCCAACA
>JBAMYA010000024.1:10371656-10384073 GCA_037176975.1 Arrhamphus sclerolepis | reverse complement strand
CCAAAATCCAAAGATTGAAACGTATTGAAAAAGTGAACACAAATTAATTCATTTCACTCGTCCCGACTAAACAAGTGCAGACGTCTCTTTCTGTCTCGCTCTGCTGCGTATTTATGTGTGAGTGAGCAGTCAGCCAATCAAAATATACCAGAACGAGATTGTCACAGTTTGAGGGTTGTACTGAGAACCCACGTGCAGAAAGAACAGACAGGAGGCAGGAGTTATTCATGAAGAATCCTCTGTGTTGCAATGGATTACAAGACAGGACAAACAGACAGAATTTCAAAATAAAACAGATGAAACAACTTCCATCATCAATTAATATTTGAAGTTGCACAAAGAAAGCTAGGTGGTACTCTGCTATACCACTCTGCTACACTTCCTGTCATTTACATTTATCAGTTGCACCATTGTTAAGAGGATTTTGGAAGTTAGTTAGATTTGAAGTTAATCATTTGACTTGAGACTCACTTTGTTGACTCAAAACTTGACTCACAACCTGAGGACAGTGACTTGAGACTTACTTGAGACTTGCAAAACAATGACTCGGTCCCACCTCTGCCTGTTAATATACCAAAATACTGTGTGACAAGATGAATCAGGATCTCACAATGCATTAAGGGTCCAGGAAGATAACAATTCATAGAACACTGTCAAAATCAGTATAAGTCAGTATTTCTTGGGAAGAAAGCAAAAAATAAAATAAAATAAAATGGACCTTATTAACTGAGAAAACAGACATATTTGGGCCTAATCAGTACTACCTTTGGCATTTGTGGCTCAGTTACAGCACTTGGAAGTGTTATATAGGTCAGACATGTCCCAAGGGCCATGAACTGAGCCACACTTGGGTTTTGGCATGTGTTGTATGGGCTTGATGTGACTCATATCTCATAATCTAGTTTTCAAATGGGTTAAGGTCATTGTTAAGAGGTCCTGGCCTGATCCAAAAGCCCAAAGATAATGAGGGTTTGGGGCCATATCTGATGAACATCTGGCTGAGTTTAGATTTTTCACCCCGATTTAACAAAGTCAAGGCCAGATGTGGTCAAAGTATGAGTCAAACATTCTTTGGAATCTTGAAAGTATGTCACATAACATGAGTCATATGGAGAACCTTTGGGGTAGCTTGGAGAAAAGAAAAGAACAATGCAACTTATCCAGGAAAGAACTGAAATAAAATAAACAAACAAACAAATAAAATAAATGAGGTAACATCTCCTCAAGAATTTGCATCACATGAATTCTTACACTGATTTTTGTTGACACAGTTCTGGTTATTGAGCCTGTGTTTTCCCTATTGTACATTTAGCTGGTTTTTCAGTTCTTAAAAAAAGGGTATATGGCATTTTATGATTAGTTGTTTTTGACTAACTGAGAACATGCTTTATTGCAGTTTATTTCCCAGAAATCCATTGTGGTATGTGATTTATTCTGTTGATGTGTATTTTTAGATTAATAAACAGATTTAGCTATAGGCAGCTGAATAAATCAGCAATGCTGCTTTGGCTGATACTGTCACTCTTCAAAAACATTATGTTTTTGCAACGAAATCCGTAAACTGCAATTAAATGACCCCATAAGTCAGTGCAAAATTCCATTTAAACCTCCATTAGTATATCAGAAATCCAATCCAAGATCAGATCATTTCAGTGGAAATGTCCTCAGGATCATATAGGGTCACAAATAACTTGTCACAAACCTGCTCAGTGTTGATATTAAGAATTAGAATAAGGTGAAGTCAAACTTTCTGAATTCTTACTGGCACTGACAGGATAAATTGATGCATCATGTATAATTAAAACAAATAATTCTGCTGGTAGTGGATAAATTACAGGATTTTAATAAATGTTCAATATGTGGACCTCATTAATATTTGGATTTTAGCCTTTTTTAAAAAGATATTTATATTTTGGTTGCTTAACTGGACAGCAGCCTACATGATGAAACAATTACCTCACAAGTGGAAATCCTCACTCTTAAGATTTGTATTTGTATTTCTTTCTGTCACCCGTTCTGTGAGAAGCTTAATAAGTTCAAACGTAGGGCTCTCTGTTATTTTTACAGTTCAAAGGGAAGGAAGGATATAAAGAAAATATGGTTTTCCCTGTAATGGATTTATGTTTGTTTTAACCAGTTTGCTGCACTTGTCCAGTTGACCAAGTTAAAGACATGCACGTGAGCAGAGTTGTAAAAAGCTGCTCTGGCTTTTATCTGATGTAACACTGCTCAGAAGGTCACATCATACTAGATGGAAAAGCCCCCCTAACTGTTATGATTTGTGTTGTGTGTTCACCATAGGCACATGGACAGAATGAACAGTTGCAACTTCCAGTGTTAAAAAAAATAAAGAACAGTATAAATTGTTGGTTTGGACTGAGGCTCAGCCTGTATCCTTTACTTTCCAAAAAATTGTCGTTTTGTTTATACTGAACAATTAGATCAAAATAAGCACTCATGCCTGTTTTGACCCAGGTGAACAACAACACCTTTATGCTACAAGACTTTCTATTTACTTGCTGTTTTTTTTTTTTTTACCAACTCAGGCATTCTGCACTTGTCTGAAGTTCATCAGTGTATAAAAGCATCCCATCCGCTCCCAGTATGCTTAATGGATAGGAAGGACACAGCAAATGACCTCTACTGCTCATCTGATCGAGTACATGGGGGTGGGGTCCGGGTGGGGTGCGGGTGGGGGGTGGGGATGGGGCAGCATCCTACAAATGCATTACAGAATTATTAGAAAGTTGTTCTCTTGATTGCGTCTTTTTTATGTCAACAAATGCAGCAGTCTAATTTTTTTTTGTTTAAATTTCTTCACATTACTGTTAATCTCTTCTCACTGCCAACTCACAACTCATAACATATTAGGAGTCTTCAAAGGCTAACATTTCAAAAAATAAGTGAATCTTCTTGAACTTGCCCAGCTGTGCGAGTCAGCATCAATCTACTGTCTACTACTGAGCACCTGCCTTTGGTACCTGGTACTAATATCTGGGTGGTTTGAACTCCTCTAGACATTCTGAGTGTCTTGTTTCTGATTATTTTTCTTACACTTGCAGTAGGCTGTGAGTGTTAGCTATGTTTATACTATTATAATACTTTTTATTCATTGGTTTTCTGATGCTCTTTATTATTCTCAACTGGATTAATTCATGTGATAAAAATGTAAGGGAAATTATTACTTTAGCAAGGAAACTGCAAGGGAAAAGCAGAAATCTTGTATGAATATATGTATGTGTCTGTGTGTGTTGGTGCGTTCGTGTCATGGCTGCCTGTGTGAATCATTTTGGAAAAAATAAGCATGGTACGCAGGCTAGACAAATGTCATCCTCCTCCACCTAATAGGCTCTCTTGGCATTCAGACTTCCCCTTCGGTTGTGATCTCTGACAAAAATGCAGCTGATGGAGCTGACACACATGCTTCGCCTCAACTCCAACTTTAATTTAAAACTAAAAACAGTGAGATGGAGAGAAATGAGAAACACCATTAATTCCTTAATGGGTACAGACTTCAGAATATTTGGGAGGGTCAGAAAACATTGCGGCATCAAATGCAAGTTGTTGTGCATGTATTGAAATCTAAACTTGAGTTTCTACTCAGCCAGATTCTGTGTGGGCTAAGATCGGGGAGGAGACTGTGAACGACAGTTAATCACTAGTTGAACACACACGACCATGAATACGCAAGAACACACATATGCACACAAATACACATCCAAGCAGTGCTAATAGTACCAGAGTAGATCAGCTGCCTGTGGACAGAGAAGTGGTCTGATCAGGGTAGCTCTGAACAGGTCAATTTAGACCCTTTTAGTTTGTTTGTGGGATGTGTCTTCTTGCATTGTGGGGAACCGTGACTATGAAGGATAGATTACAGCAGTGCAATCCGTCACATATTACAGGTGAGTAAAGAAAACCAGCTGCCTGTGCTCACACTCACGCTGAAGTAGCTGTTCTGAAAATTTTCTTGGTTTCCTTTCATTGTGCAAATACAGCTTTTTTCCCCCTTTATTCTATTTAATTTTAATTTTATTCTAGTTATAAATCTGGCTGATAAATCAACTGTTCCCATGATAATGTAGTTTGTTAATATATGATTATTTGTCTTTAAAGGAAATAAAAACTTTAATTTGGTTCATCCTGACTTTTTTTTAACTGTGGAAATGTGTAATTTAAGCTCTTGGAATTATAATAATGTTCTCGATACGTGTATAATACGAGATGAACCAAAGTATAAATTGAAATGCTCCCTACTGAAAAAAAGCAGAGATGTATCTTTTCATTTTCGTCACTAAACTGGCTCTAGAACTAAATTTATCCAGAATCAGTTCAAGGGGTTTAAGTGTGTGACGCTGGGGCTCAAGGCAATACAAGAGAAAGGGTTATTGCAACATAATTAATGCTGAAGCATTCACCTGATTAAATTTCTTCAACCCAAATTCTCATCAGTACATTCATGTAAATACCACTTCCTTCAGAAGACGATTTTTAAAAATGCGGAGAGTAAAAATCAGAGGCAGACCACATTAGGCCATTGATTGGATGTGGTTCTCAATTCAGCTCCCTGTCAGTGCCAATAACAAAGATGGGATAGAACAGTGAGGGAGGGGGGAGAGGGGACAAAGCGAAGGCAGTAGAGGTGGCAGCGTTTGACGGTAATGGAGTCAAGACCCCTAACAGGCTATCAGATGCTTCTTACTTGCTACACGGTCACACCTCACTCACACAAACTCTCTCTCACACACACACACCCATGCTCGCCCTTCACACACAGCAATAAATTCCACATTTTGCTCGACAGCTCTTGTCTTTGTGTGTGTGAGACAGTGCCCCAGTGATAAATATTAATTACACAATGGGGTGCAGGGCCATGTGCCATCTCATCATACCACGTCAGATCTCATAAACAATGCTGAGGACTGTAAGAGCAAGAGTGAGGGAACAACACAACAGTATGAGACTGTGAGAAACTGCAGGCAGTATATCATATCTACAAAGGAGATAAGCAATGTTGAACTGAAAGGGTTAAGGAGAAACCATAGGATATAGAGGGAATGAGATCTTTTAATTGGTTGTCATGGACTACAGGGTCTGTGCTGCCTTGATTTCGAGATTTTCCAACAGAATCTCAAAATGTTTGGGAGTTATTTTGCGATGCTGACACTGTCATCAGTCTCATCAGCAGTGATGTCATTTTAAAATCAGGTGTTTCTCCAGCTGTGGAGTGGGTCTATTTTTTTGCTGGATGCTGGCGAATGAATACACAGTTTCGGCATGACGGGGAAAGAATTGAGGTGGGGGTTGGGGTGGGGGGGGTGTTGTTGTGGCCTGCCGAGTCATCGTGGCCATGGTGATTTGTAAAAGCAGCCCCCTTACCCCAGAGTAATGGTTAATCGTGTGAAGTCTGGTGTTAGGGTAAGTGTGCTGGCGTAGCCAAATTCTGGATTGTCGAAGTGGATTTTGTGGTGCCTTGATGTGACAGTGCCAGTCAGGCGGATGGGGCAGATGTTGTTGTAGCCGTGACAGTGGGGAAAGCCCTGTACAAGCAGCTCCCAGCTTTGTGACAAGAGCTGGGGCAGCTCTCTGAGCAAAGAACAAAGTACATATCTGTCTTTTTGTTTTAACTCTGATTGTGCTTCCTCTGCTGTGGGCTTTGGCGTGTGCTCTGCCTGCTCTCTCTGAATGTGGTGTTTGTGACATTTGGTTCTCTTCTGGTCCTCTGGTGTTACCACAAAACATCACACAGACACTTCCCAGAATGGCGTGTTAACACAGAAAGTGGTGCCCTTGACCCCCAGAGTGCTGGTGTGGAAGAATTACTTGTAAATAGCTGAGAGTAGAGTTCATATGACCAGAACAGAACATTTATATAGACAATAGACAGCAAACTGGTGTTTTGGCTGCTTTCATTTTGCATAGTTAACTTACAATAACAGCTTTACAGATAAGAAAAGAAAAGAAAAGTAACTGCAGCAATGAGAGAAAACAGAGGATCATACAAAGGATAGCACTGAAAATAACATTGCTTTCTTATAATGTCCTGTTATGTCAAAGAAGATTCAATGTGTCTCCTGTGACATTTCATGGTACTTCTTGTCTTTGCCTACTTTCGTCTCAGAGCCTATTTTGTGCACAACTGTGTCATTTTTTATTAGGCTCATATGATCACAGATGATGATGTAGCATGCCTTTATAATATCAAAAGGCATAAGTGATAGATACATTCAGCACATTAGCATGTACCCTATATGGATCTTTATTTTTCTGGCATTATCAGTGATTCAGGCATGCATGCGTGGAAACATCACAGATGTCCAGTTATGTTTTTCTGCTGTGCTGCATACGTATCCCGATCGTCGCTGTCTTTCTGGTCATCTCTTTAACAGGTTAATTGCCTCCAGTTAGTTGTTCTGTCACTCAGACAAGCAGCAGATGCAACTGCAGGGAGTCACGGTGTCACAAACACGCTGTTCAACTGTCTGCATTAAATCAGAGATGTTCACACCCACCCACGCTTTATGGAACATATACATTATGCTGTGAACGACACTATTTTGCTCATAATGTGAGCCAGATTCTGCTGTCCATCTGCTGTTGCTCCATTATTTATCTGACTGACTGAATGTCTGTGTGTTATTTCGACAGGCACAGAAATCGTGGATAGAAAGAGCATTCAGCAAGAGAGAATGTGTTCATATCATAGTGAGCGCCAAAGACCCCCATAGGTGAGTACAAATGTATCTCAGTGCTTTATGGTATGTGTTTTGTCTAAGTTGTTCCAACTAACCAGTTTTGCTGTTTAATGTGGAAATATTAACACGTGAGGATCACTCATCACTTTTTAAAGGCTCATTTTCCAGCTGTAGACAAGTTGAATTCTTATTGGATTTAGATAAACATCGTAGGGCGTTTTGGATGAGGGTGTAGCCAGCAGTGATTCATGCCTCTAAGGGGTGCATAATTAATTGGCAGTTTTATTAAGTCAGAGCAATTTGAATGGATTCCAAGAAACAATAAAAAAACGTAAAATTCCTCTCAAAGCAGCAGTATTGAGACAATAAATATGACCACTTGATAATCAAAGATTTTGTTGCAAATAGAGTAGAGGGTAATAAGAAAAATGTGGAAATTAACTGTAAAGAAGCCACCAGCGATACCTTATCATAATTTAATATTCAATAATTCAGAAATACAAAGCGTCAAGTGCCCATGTTGCAGTTAATGTTTAAAATTATTTGTTGCTGTTTGTGTCACTAATCCACTTTCACTGTAATTAAACCGTGAAATGCTTTATAGTGATGCAGGTTCTGTTCTGCAGCGTCGTAGCTTGCAGTACTTAGCTTCCTTCTGTTTATTTCCTTTATATACTATCAGACATTGCAGTGGAACACGTTAAAGCATTATTAATGTGAGATGTAGCTGACAAATGATGAGTAACACCAACTTTAACTGACCTTACAGCAATCCATCTTTCTACTTAGCTTCAAATGACAAAGAAGAAGAAGTAGAAGGAAGTACAATGCAAACAAGCAGACCAGTTACAGCTATTGGTGTTTGTGGCAACCCTACACAGTTACATTTCTGCGAAGGTGCTATTATGTTCCTTAACATAAGCTACAGCGGACATATATGTGGTTTAATGTGGAACCATAAATCGTATAAGTATTTTTTTTCTTTTTATGCTCACAAGTGACTGAAATGAAGTCCCAGTCTTGTTGCCTGTTTCTGGAGGATTCTGTAAACAGTGGTACTTGAGGATGTATATGACTCGAAGCTTGTTCTGTGTGTTGGGCAACTCTCCATCACATGGTGCCAAGTACTGTCAAGAAAGAAAATGACTCCGCTGATGATGATGGTTCATGACAGTTATTTAGTAAGGAATATGATTATTTATTCTTTGCTCTAAGAGCTGCGAAGCCCTGACAATGTGTGACCTCCTCACTTGGAACTAATTTAGAGCTACATTTCAAACATTTGTTAAAAACAAGTCTTGAAAGGTCTATAAACCATTTCCACCCCAGGTATGCTTTTTTACACAATTAAGTCACAATATTGACATTATACCTCACAGTGAAATTTAGGTTGAGACCTAGTATCGATGAAATGAAAAATATTCCACATCCAGTCTCTTGCTTATCACCACAGCAGAGTATGAGAATCCTGATGCTCTTGACTGTATAATACTCACACCAAACCGAGATTGTAAAACCAGCACTTCTGAAGGATGAATCATAATTCTCTGAAAATCTTGAATGCATTATTTATTTTTTATTATTTTCATTGAGCTCTACAGAATTGATGTCACGATTATGTAATCAAAAGCTTTGCTAGCTGATGCTGCTGCACGATTAAAGAAAAAATTAGATAGTATAGTTGAATTTATACATTTCCTGCATCATACACCCCAGAGATGCTCTGTAATTAGCACAGTTAGAGAAAAGCAAGCACATGCCTGGAGCAAAAGAAAGCATGAAGCCAATATTCTTTTATGCTTAATACTTATTCTGAAAAATAGCTTTACTAACAGATGATGGTAGCATGAAGAGGTAATCAAAGCCTCCTTACTCTCCTCCTCTAAAGACTCTCACTTCACCCTGTAGGGCTGAGACAAATGACAGCTGCTCTATGTGCATCTGAAAAAGTTTGCAATGGTACAACTCATGACTGCCAGTCTGCATGGCGACAATGATCAGGAGAAGAGGACGAGAGAGACAAACTGACAGATTTTGGAAGAGAAAACAAGAAGAGAAAACAAATCAAACGAAAAAAAACCAGAAAAACAGAGTTAGAGAAATATTGAATTGACCTTCGCCTCCTCTCCTCCCATTGAAAAGATTAAAGTCAGACGTCAAGCTGCCACTTCATCTTCTTACACACAATTATGACAGCTTTCACTGCCTCTTCTGTCACTTACAGTCACACTCATTCTCTACTTTTTACTTCATCCCGCTACAGCTGCTTTGCTTCACAATCATTCTTCTCAATGTTTCAATTACTCTCTTGTGATGGTCTGTGCAATGTGCTACTCTCACATTCTCTCTTACTTTCTCCTCTTTTCAGGTGTTGTTGCGGTCGTCTTATAGGTCAGCATGTGGGTTTGCCGCCTGGCATCTCGTCCAGTCAGAATGATAAGGCAGAGCGTTTGGCCAAAAATGAAAGCCTGTCAGAGAAGTGGTCGATCAGCAAACACACACAGCTCAGCCCCACTGATGCCTTTGGCACCATTGAGTTCCAGGGAGGAGGACACTCCAACAAAGCCATGGTGACTACCTTCACGTATTTGCAGAGATGGATGTTATCAGATAACCTCCTTGAGGTCCAAAACATGTTTCTTATAAGCACCCTACTGCAAATGGTAACGCTTGTGCAATCCTTTTCACCTGTGTGTTGACGCGTATAGAGGTGAGCGGCCACAGCAGGGCATGGAGGCTTGTTTAAACGCAATCAGAACATTTATATGACCACAGTCGTACAAAGACACTTCATGGCACTGTCGAAACCAGAACTGATTTGTCTTTATGACGATTTAAAATACATTTTTGATTTCAAATTTTGACATCAGAAACACATATTACAATGCAAAAACTGAGATATTACTGTACTTTTCCTTCATGTTTGACACAATGTCCCAAGTATAATAGAAATATAGTGGGAAGCAAACATGGCATTTGTTGAGTGGGGCAAACTGCTGCCTCAATGACTGCACTGAAGCTGAGACAGCTAACACAGCCTGCAACCCTTGAGTCACACTGAGAAAAGGCTCAGAAAATAACTTTTACAGTAAAGAGCTGACAAGTTCACCCAAACCTTCATGGAAGCGGTCAGTGTGATTGCTTGGAGCAGAATTGAACCCACATGAAAGGCATTGGCTTTTGCTTTGTATTTCATGCCGTGGTGAACCAACATGCAGTTAACAATGCCTCAAATCTTGTGTGCCTCAAAGTTGTGTATTTCTCTTGACCTGGAGCCAGACTACAGTCAGAGTCTCAA
Source organism: Arrhamphus sclerolepis (assembly GCA_037176975.1). Taxonomy (NCBI): domain Eukaryota; kingdom Metazoa; phylum Chordata; class Actinopteri; order Beloniformes; family Hemiramphidae; genus Arrhamphus; species Arrhamphus sclerolepis. Next base: position 10,374,080 of record JBAMYA010000024.1, on the reverse strand, counting down.
AACAAACAAGAACAACTGTAAGATTTTTAGTATTTAAAAGGGCACATCCAAATAGTTTTAGACAGTCTGGATTAAAATAACACTGTGCCTTTAAAAGAGATGCTTTCTGCATAAAAGTGAACTCCTGTGACAGGTGAACAAATAAACAGAAAGTGATGTAACATTGTATTCACATATGTTGAGAGTGATGGAGTTATCTGAGTGTTCCCCATAGGCTGTACAAGGAAAAAGAGAATTGTAAAACTGTCGAAGCTGTAGTGAATGTGCTCTGAAGACATTTTCCTTCAGATCACATCTGCTTCAGTAAACAGATGGAGTTTGACAGCACACAGGTACAGAGAGGAACATTAGCTGCTTGGATGTCTGAAATACATTTTCCTTTCCAGTAATCAGAGCGACACTTTCATGATTAACTATGTCTAAATAGTGTTATGATTGCGATGTTATTATCAATTAATATAATTAATATTAATCCAAATACAAAACGAAATGGGGACAGGACTTATTGTCAGTTGCGTTACAGTAATTAACACAATTACACATAACCCATATCTTGAGAAGACAACATAATTACTTAATTTAGTAAAATTATTATGGACCTGCGTATAATAATTGGTTTCAAATATTGATGAATCTGGAGACTGCAGCAATAAGATTTTGTCTAAGTGAGCTCCCCCCCAAAGCAGTTTAGTGATACATTATACGTTATATGAGCAGTCATTGCCATGGCAACCACTAAACCAGAAACATACCACAGGAACGCTAAACTGCAGAATTCTGTGAACTATGGACACTCCATGTTTGTCAAGTCCCAGTGTTAAGTTATTGATCCAGAGTCAGGTCAGGTTGGGCATTTGAGGGTGAGTTAAGCAGATAAACAGATGATCCATCCTGTATGCGGTTCTTCAGTCACAGCAACCATCTGTTCAGTACTTTCTGTAACTGGAAAAATGAGTCAATTAGCCAATCAGGTCTTAAAACACTGACCCTTGTGAGATTTTTAAAATTCATAATTTTGACTTCACTTAAAATATTTTTTTCACACGCAGCCTACTTTTTTCTCTATGTAGTACGTACGAGTGTCCTATGACACCAAACCTGATCTGCTGCTCCACCTGATGACCAAGGAGTGGCAGCTGGATCTTCCAAAGCTGCTCATCTCAGTTCATGGAGGCCTGCAGAATTTTGAGCTGCAGCCTAAACTCAAGCAGGTCTTTGGCAAAGGGCTTATCAAGGCTGCCATGACGACAGGAGCCTGGATATTCACCGGAGGAGTGAACACAGGTAAAGCAAAAGACCTTTTATCTTCACACCTTTTTGTTCTGAAGATAACAAATCTAAAAAAAATATATATACATGCACATATACAGTGGGGCAAAAAGTATTTAGTCAGCCACCAATTGTACAAAAGATGAGAGGCCTGTAATTTTCATCATAGGTATACTTTAACTACGAGAGACAAAATGAAAAAAAAAAAGAAAAAATCCAGAAAAATCACATCATCTGATGAATTTATTTGCAAATCATGGTGGAAAATAAGTATTTGTTCAACAAAAGTTCACCTCAATACTGTAAGTCTCTGGAAGTCTTCACAAGGTTTTCATACACTGTTGCTGAAATCTTGGCCCATTCCTCCTCTAGAGCAGTGATGTTTTGGGGCTGTCGCTGGGCAACTCGGACTTTCAACTCCCTCCAAAGATTTTTTATGGGTTTGAGATCTGGAGACTGGCTAGGCCACTGCAGGACCTTAAAATGCTTCTTACGAAGCCACTCCTTCATTACTCAAGTGGTGTGTTTGGGATCATTGTCATGTTGAAAGACCCAGCCATGTTTCATCTTCAATGCCCTTGCTGATGGAATGTCACCATACATGGCCCCATTCATTCTTTCCTTGACACAGATCAGTCGTCCTGGTCCCTTTGTAGAAAAACAGCCCCACAGCATGATGTTTCCACCCCCATGCTTCACAGTAGGTGTGGTGGTCTTTGGATGAACTTCTGCATTCTTTCCCCTCCAAACATGACAGGTAGAGTTTTTACCAAAAAGTTCTATTTTGGTTTCATCTGACCTTCTCCAAGTCACCTTCTGGATCATCCAAATGCTCTCTAGAAAACTTCAGACGGGCCTGGACATGTACAGGCTTAAGCAGGGGGACACGTCTGGCACTGCAGGATCTGAATCCCTGGTGGTGTAGTGTGTTACTGATGGTAGCCTTTTGTCATGTTGGTCCCAGCTCTCTGCAGGTCATTCACTAGGTCCCCCCATGTGGTTCTGGAATTTTTGCTCACCGTTCTTGTGATCATTTTGACACCACAGGGTCACATCTTGCGTGGAGCCCCAGATGGACAGAGATTATCAGTGGTCTTGTATGTCTTCCATTTTCTAATGATGCTCCCACAGTTGATTTCTTCACACCAAGCTGCT
>JBAMYA010000024.1:10343335-10356063 GCA_037176975.1 Arrhamphus sclerolepis | reverse complement strand
GTATATATATATATATGTATATATATAATTTTAGATCATGACAACCATATAGAAACCGAACACTAACTGCAAATATCTGTAAGTAGCTCAGAATTAACCCAAAATATTGCCACTTACCATTGATCTCCATCAGGATGACATGCCAATCCGCAGAGGCCGCCAGAAGACGACACGTAAACGAGAGGAAGAGGTGGACATTGATTTGGACGATCCAGAAATTAACCACTTCCCTTTTCCCTTCCATGAGCTGATGGTTTGGGCTGTGCTTATGAAGCGACAGAAAATGGCTCTGTTCTTTTGGCAGCATGGTGAGGAAGCCATGGCCAAGGCCTTGGTAGCATGTAAGCTCTGTAAGGCCATGGCACATGAAGCATCTGAGAACGATATGGTGGATGACATCTCCCAGGAACTGAACCACAACTCCAGGTGGGTGACATCAATAATGTACACAGAAATGCCCACAGACCACACCATCTCCTTCGTCTTACACAGGCTTTTTAAGAGGATATTCTTAAAATGTATTAAGTAGTACACTGGTCAGCCATGATCAAATTATAAAAATTCTTCACAATTAAGCTCATCAACATTGATTGTCTTGTTACAAAGAAACAGTCACTAAAAAGTTGACAAGTGCCACCTAAATATTGTTAAAGATCAAGAGCAATGCTGAGGACCCTCTTACTTGACAACCCACACAGACGCCCCCTCCTTGTCGCCCCTGTGACGGGTCAGAAATGTTTAGGCTGTGTAAGTGGGACCCATGAGACCCACATGTATGTTTCTTTTTTCATTATTCACTTTTATTCAATCTTTTATCGTGCAACAGAAACAATTCTCTTTGGAATTCATAAACTATTGTTCAGTTCAGTTCAGTTGATTTCCATTCAGTGTCCTGTTATTTTAAATCTTACTGATGAGTTGTAAATGCGAAGAAGTTTAGAACCATTACTGCAATGAATGATTAATGTAAAGTTGAGCTGAGAGTCTAGATGGGGAAGCATAAGCAGACACTTGAGGATGTATAGACAGATGCTCATGCACTGATATGGCCTTTCCCCCTGCAAGCTGGGATGTTTTAAGACTATTCTGGATTGTCATGGGATGTAACTGACACACATACACAAACCTAAGAACATGCATCATCATTAGTTAAAGATATGCACTGAGATTAAGGTGATCCTAGACAAAAAAAATAAATAAAAAATCAAAAGAAAAAGAAAAAATAGCTGCAAAAATCACTGTTAATTAGGGATGTCTCATTTTCTTCTTTTTTTTAATAAAGTACAAATGAATCCCACAGTAAACCTAACTGTTCCAGTGCACACACACAATTTCAAAGGATTGCCTTGGAGCTGGCACACTTTTATACTGACCATCCGTTGAGAATTTGGTTGGCTTTCTTCAAGAAGCTCAATTTAGCAAGATGCATTTTTATATCGCGTGTGTTCATTATGTAATTTGCAGTTTTTGTGAATGTCTTTTTGTCTGCTTGTGCGTGTGTGTTTATGTTTGTGCATCTATGTCTGTCTGTGTGTAGGCTCAGGGGACAGCTGTTATCTATTTGTAATATATGCAAGGATATTTAGATTCACACATTCTTTATTCGGCTTAAAATACAGTTCTTATTAGACCCAGAAATACAATCTTATTATATCTCTGCCTCTTATTAACATCACACTAGCACTGTATATCATATAAGTTGTTTTGTTTTTCAAAGTTTTTCAAAGAAACTTGGACTGTCCCTGCAGTGTTTGTGTCTTTGAGTATGTATGTGTTTGCACCTGTGTGGATAAATGTCCTTTCATGGGCTGAAACTAGAGTGAATTAGAGTGAACAATGGTGCACAAGGTGGTGCATTTTAACATTTACTATAAAATATTCACTAGTTCTTGATTTATTTGACTTGTTTATATTATGTTCCTTTATCATTGTTATGTTTTTTCTTCAATTTTTAAGAAAATAGTTCCACACATGAAATGCAAATCCATATTTCTTCTTTGTCTTTCTTTCTTTCTTTCTTTGGTCACATGGCCAATAGTTTCTTGGCTGGTTTAATTTTTCAGGTTTGGACAAATCACAGTCATATGACTGTATTTATGGCTGTCTCTATATATATTTTTTCAGGGAGTTTGGCCAGCTGGCAGTGGAACTTCTAGATCAGTCCTATAAACAGGACGAGCAGATGGCCATGAAGCTGCTTACATACGAGCTGAAAAACTGGAGCAACGCCACCTGCCTGCAGCTGGCAGTAGCGGCCAAACACCGAGATTTCATCGCTCACACCTGCAGCCAGATGCTGCTGACTGACATGTGGATGGGACGCCTGCGCATGCGCAAAAACTCAGGCCTGAAGGTAGTAAAGTAGGGGCAGTTGTTTGGTGTGACCTGTGGGTAAAAACAAATGTATTTGATAGGAATAAAATTGCGGTTTATTTCATTGTGACTTCAGCCCTGTGTACAAGAGCAGCGGGTTGTATTGGAACGTGTGAATTCCCTCACAGTACTTGAAAAAAGTTGGGCTCCGAAAGTAATTATTGTAAGAAACCTCTCACCTCCCTGAGAAAGTACGCTGGGGGAATCCTGAATTAGCCCTGCAGATCGCCTGCAGTGCCTTGTGATCTGTGAAAATACACAGATGAAAAGCTGTAAGACGTGGTGAATTTGTTTTTGTTTGTTTTGTTTTTTGTTTGTTTGTTTGTTTATTTGTTTGTTGATGGGATGAAAGTCACTAAACAAAATGTATATACCTAAGTAAGAACATCTGCTGCATTAACTTGGTACGTTTTAGAATCTTTCAAAACATATTTATGAAATAAAACATCATTTTACTTTTTTAGACAAAAATCATTCTGTATTAAATGCCCTTGTCACAAGTATGTGAAACTATTATTGTTTTATGTGACATCTTTTTATACTGAAATACTGCAACTAAACATCTGCTGATGGTGCTGGTTTCCTCACATGAACTGGAGGCTTTTGTGTCTTTTACAATATTTTTACTGGCTGAAGGTCAGGAAACTGCCTTGATTATATCAGAACATTAACTCTCTAAAGTCTGAATCCTGTAGTTTGATACCGATCATCTAGAGCTTTGAGTTGTCAGTCACTCTGGTCTCCAGGGTGCTTGTGGCCTGGAGACACCACAAGTGCTTGTGGAAACAGTTTGGTAGTGTGACAAAGTGTCCCTTCTGGATGAATTTTTACTAGAACTAAAACCTAAAAAAGAACAAATTATGTCAGAGGTGGTGGAAGACTTGAACTTGATTTCTACGAAATGTTGAAACCGTACTTTAGAGTCACGATGTGAGCTTGCAGTTAAGTGCGGATGTTGAGCAATATTTGCTCATGTGGCCTTCCCAGAGGTCTGATGCTAGAATGATAGAGGGCAGTTGCTCAAAGGGGTTCGAGTTATTTATACTGAAGAGCTGCCCTGGGATTTGCAGAAGGTAGCATTTACGTTCATTCATACGTGGAGTGCAGCAGGATGATGGGTCTAGCTGGTTGGCTGACTTTTCAGGACAGACTTGCGGTGCAGTGATGGCTTGGAGGAAGGGAGAGTACACAGCTAAAGCAAACTCACTGGTGCAGAAAGACAGAGAGGAAACCACAAGTGGAACAAGCAAGGTGCAATGCCCTCTGAAGTTCCTGATAACACAACAATGTCAAGATGCTTTCAAAACAACCTGCGGCATTTGTTTTCTTGAGTCACTATAGTTGCAAAGGCAGTCATGTTTAATCTTCTTGCCTTCTTTGTCATATGCTTGTAAATGGACTGTGGATTAGAATGATTAAAACATTGTTTTCCGCACACATTAATAGGTCTGGCAGTACTGACATTATTTTCTTTGCAACTCTTAAATGTGATGACGAGAAAAGCAAAGGCATTATTTTCTGTGCTGCAGTTAAAAATACATTTCTCAGTTGTCCTTACCCCCGTAAAACTTTTATAATTGACAACCTCAATGAGAGCCTTGTCCAAGCCTTAGCTTTCCGCCGCACACAGGCACAGAGCATAATGGACGAGTCCATAAACATGCACTTCAATCATCAGTTTCACACGTGTGTAATGCAGACAATTATAAAGGCTGGTTAGTTCCAGACTTTGTCTGTCCCAGTTTCCACAGTGCTGCTGATAAAACCATGCATCTATGTACATCAAGAATTCCAATGCACATGTACTGTCTGGTGCCTGTGCAAATGGTAATAAAAGTCTATTCTATTCTATTCTAACCTTTAATTTCCAGCTTTTCCTTCTAACTTTCCTCCACCTCCTCATCTTCCTACCAACCAGGTGATTTTAGGTCTGCTCTTGCCACCGTCCATTCTCAGTCTGGAGTTCAAGAACAAGGATGAGATGTCCTACATGCCACAGGATCAGGAGGCTTATCTGCAGGAAAAGGAGGAGGAGGAGCCAGAGAAACCAGTGAAGGAAAAGGAGGAGGAGGACATGGAGTTCACAGTAAGATCTTACTGTGAGACGCAGTACAACTCCGTGGTGAGAGAACCCACCTCAGCCCCGCATCTCAGAATTTATACACAAACAATACACACACACTTCGATTGATTTGAAAAGTTATTGACCAGATGTCTGGATTCTTTATCCTTATAAATACCTCTTTTAATGACCAATTGAAAGCAATATTCTTGTTGGCCCTTTTGAGATATGCACACACACACAAACATGCACAGCCCACACACATACTTCTTTCTCTATTCTGGCCAACTGGACCCTGCCAGTAAAACTGGCCATTCCTGTGTCTTGTTGTCTTAGCGAAGACATAGTGTGGAGTTGTAGCGTCTCAGTCTGTCGCCGCTTGTGGGTTTCCTCTCGTATGTTTCTCCCTCCATCTATCCCCTCCTCCTGTATGCTTCTGCCCTCTCCATCTTTTCCCTCTCGTTCTCTTTCAAGCTCTCTCTGCTTTAAATCTTTTGTTCAATCCTCCCACCCCACCTTCCACTCTTCTCTCGCTCTCTCTCTCTCTCCTTTTCCCTTTTTCTCCAAGCTCTGATTGAGGTACAGTACTGTATGTCAGTTGATTGATGCCCCTCACTCTCTCCCATCAGTGAAGGCTTGCTGCAGCATACCACTCAGCATGTCAGCTGCTGAGCATGGGGGGGCCCAGGCTTTTGCATTATGTAACCATGCCCGCATGCTGCTGCAGGGCTTTTATTGTGCAGAGTCTGAGCATCTTCTCCCAGCTCACAGTGGAAGAGTTGGTTCATCTGCATAGACATGGATGTACAGCAGGAATAGGACACGTTCTATTTCAGTCCATTCAGCTCTGATGATGATTCCAAGATCCAGTTTTTGTGTTTAAATGAAGACTGGAATTTGGAACGCATTGTGAATACCCAAACTGGATCCATGGCTTTCTCTGAAGTGACTGAACTGAAACTGCACGCTTTCAGCACCACTGTGCATACTTTCCATCTGCATACAACTCAACCAGCAAGCCAGTGCAAACGCTCAGAAAACGGGACTGTTACTCTTGCTGGCCATGCAGCAAAAGAAGAAGCAGAGCCCAGTCCTATTGCCCTGGCTTGTTACAGTACAAATGCACCCTCAGACTCTTATGAATCACAATAAGATTCATACAGATATACACAAACTGCTTCACCACAGAGGGAGATTGTATCGTTGAATTCTCAGATGCTTTAGCGAAACCACACTATAGGTAATGTAATAGCTCATGTGATACCTTGTGTTTACTTGCTGATTGGATAATGTTCATATTCAGTGCAGTAAAGACACGGTGACTTACATTGATTCCATTCCTCTTGAAGGCCATGTCTTTGTGCACCTTGGGAAAAATCACAGATGTTTCACTTCACAGTGAAAAATATACACATGCTTTATTCACTACAAAAAAGTGACTTTTTCTTTTATTTCATGTCGATGTTGCAGAAATACCTATTCTGTGGCCTGGAAACCAACACCTCACTGTCGTTTACAGATATTTGGATCAGCTCTCAAATATGTATCTTACTCCAGATTTGAGATAGTTGTAGACTTACACTGCAATTCCATGGATGAACTCCCTCAAAGATCTGGTGTTGCTTTGACATTAAGACCATGACTCATAAATCAGTGGGTTGTGAACCCATTCTCATGGATAAGGAAATGTGTCACAGATTGAAATGAGATATCTATGTCTTCTCTTCTCTTTTCCTTTACTGTACTCTCCCTGTCTTTAGCTCTGTGTCTTATCTTCTTCCTCCTAATTGTTGTCTGAGACACAATCCATGAGTGTCTGTCTGCTTCATACTGTGTTACAATACCAGTCGTCACTCAAACTCCACCTCAAACACACATTTCACATTTTGGAATGATGGCATTGCCTGTGCTTGCTTTTTTGATTATTCTTATTAAAACTATACTGCTGCTTATGATGTAACCCTCTCCTCCCTCTCTTCTTCTTATTTCTTTTTATCCAACCTTTCCCACCTACCTCCTTCCAAATATTTGTCTGCATCTCTACCAACTGCTCCTCCCCTGCATTTTCACCCATCACACTCTCTCTTCCCTTAAATCCTCGCACCTTTCACTCCCTCCTCCCTCGCTCCCTGTGGGGTTTGTCTTTGCCCAGGCAATGCTGGGTAAGGTAACCACAGAGACATCTAGAAAGAAGGATGTTGAGGAAGTTCAGAACCGCCACCGTCTTATCCCCATGGGACGCAAGATATACGAGTTCTACAATGCTCCAATTGTCAAGTTCTGGTTCCATACGGTCAGTGCTGTCTTCAGCAACACCTCCTACACCCTCCTGTGGGCATTGTTATTGCCTAATATACTTTTGCAATAGCAGTTTTCCTACCATTAGCTGCTGCTTTCACACAGCCTCCGTTATCATCAGGCTCCTGCACCACACTGTCATCACACAGTTTTACTGGGGCTAGAAAGTCAGGTGTGAAGAGGGAGACTCATACAAGCTACATGGTGTGAGAGGCACAAGGTAGTGATGGAAGCAAAACATCGGTTTTGTATGAACAAATATACATGAAAACCTCTAAGTTGTGATATGCGGGACCTGGCAACTCATATCTTCTGTAAATATTTGTTTTAAAGATTACCTTTGGAGTGATGTATAAAGTGGAAAGTATGTAGTATATACAGCAGTGTGAATAGAGTCTGTTAGTTCAATAATATTTGACTTTTGTGTTTGATCCAGTTTGTGTGTGTATGTGTAGTATTTCATATACAAAGTTGATCGATGGTGGTCCACACTTAGAAGCCTTCAGTTGCTCCATCTCTTTTACACGAGCAGGAATTTTTACTGTTTATTAATAATCACAGATTATTCTGGCTGTTTTTTTTTTTGTTTTGTTTTTTTTAACTTTCCCCTTCTACTTTCAAACACCTTTTTGCCCCTCTCCTTACTTCCATTCAGTTTAAGCAAAAATATTATTACTTCTAGTGATTGTTCTTGTAAAACAGATGCTGGGCTTATGCTTTTCAACTCATTAGACAATTTGCATTCATACCTGTCACCTACTGTAGAGCGCTGTCTTGTTTTTAATAATCATAGCCAAACTTAACATAAATACCAGTTGTGCATGAAGAATTTAATAAGAACAGTCTCAGTCGCACTTATTAAAATAATTTTGTCTGCTCACCTTCGCCAAACGTTTGACTGGCAACATAAATGTCAATGTTTTCTTCTGGAGTTTAAAGGCTAATCTCATGCGTCTAATTTGTGCCTCTTCATCTCCTCTCTGCTTGATCCTCCTGCCTGTGAATCAGAAATTGATCTCAAACAAAATGTTTTTACAAAAGTCTTCATTTTTAAAATATACCCGGAGCAGATAGAAGCCAGGATGCAGTGTCTTTTTCGGTATCTACATCTAAAAGAAGGTGTGACACATTCATTGCAGATTTTGAATTGAAATCGAAGTAAATGCTTCACATTTGAAGCTCAATTGACAGAAATAATAGAATAAAGCTGCTGGCTACAACAACACAGCTTTGAAATTGAAAGCTCCTAAGCAAGGGTGCATCAATTGTTTTTATATGACCTTGAGTTCTATCTCTTACTGGTTGGAGGAAGTCAGAGCTGAAGAGAGAGAGGTTCAGGATCTTCAATTGTGAAATGAGATTGGGGATATCTATGCTCTAAAAAAACGTGATGTTCTGTTAATATTACTGTGTAGCTGTCCAAATCAATTTGGGATATAGAGTTTTTAGGCAAATATTTAGGATCAGATGATGAGTGTAATAATGATCAATCATTCACTTTTTTAATTCTGATGAGTACATACACAACCTCTATTTTCCCTATATCTCTGTGAACCATTCTTTTAATTGATTAAAAAAATGAATGCCCAATGTGCTTATGTGAGAGAAGTGTGCAAATACAAGCATGTAACCGCACATGCCGCCCGCTTATTCTTCCTCTGCTTTTATGTTTTCATGCAGATGGCGTACGTGGGGTACCTGATGTTATTTAACTACATTGTCCTTGTCAAGATGGATCTGTGGCCTTCTCCTCAAGAGTGGATTGTCATTGCTTACATTTTCACCAACGGCATTGAAAAGATGAGAGAGGTACACTACATCCCTGCACTGAATGAAATCCAAATGTGTACTGGAACTGCAGAAATCAAAACAAAGTTATGTGACACAAATCAAGTCACTCTAATCTTTCCTACAGTTTATTTCAATTCTTTTATTGTCAAAAGGCCAAAGACAAGTCATAACAAATAAAAGAAACAGTGATTTGACAGTTGGTGTTGATGACAGCAGGCCATAGCAAGGGGTAATAAAAAATAAAAAAAGAAAGAAATATTATAAATGTTGTAGCCATGTAAAAAAAAGTTCTGAACTTTGTGAGTTTTTTGGAAAATAAATATATATTAAATGCATAAATCATAGTATCATATGATTCTTAGCAGCACCATAACACCTCCTCAGACATCAATTCTCAGATTGATGATCTCATACTGCCCTCTTCTGGTCATCATTATAGAAATCATTCACTCACTTTTTCACAGTATTGTCCTTCAGTTTCTGTGTTTATGAACACCAGTTCCTATCAGTCCTAAACTGCACATCCTCAGCTTCCTCACCTTTCACTGTTGTGTTCTAGATACTGATGTCAGAACCAGGGAAACTGTTACAGAAGGTCAAGGTGTGGCTACAGGAGTACTGGAACATCACAGACCTCATGGCCATCCTTATATTCTCTGTTGGGATGGTTCTGCGTCTCCAGGAGCCACCACTCATGAGCTATGGGCGGGTCATCTACTGTGTCAACATCATCTACTGGTACATCCGGCTGCTTGACATCTTTGGAGTCAACAAGTACCTGGGTCCTTATGTGATGATGATTGGCAAGATGGTGAGAGGAGACAGGGTGGAGGATTATTTCTGTGTGTCTTTATTTTGTAATCAGCAGTAAAACTCCCTTCATATTTTTCCTTTTTATCTACAACCCCAACTCAGAAAAACGTTCGGATTATATGGAAAATGTGAATAAAAGCTAAAGACACTGAATCTTACATCTACTTTAACTTTTACCTCACATAATATGAATCCAAGATATCTTTCTTTTTTTCATTTAATTTGCCAATATGCATCCATTTTAGTATTTCAGGACAGAACACACTCCCGAGGAAAACTTAGTCAGTAAATCAGTAAAGCTATAACAACTTTGTAATATTGCCATTCTTTCATGCTTCACTAAAAAGGTGTTCTGGTCATGAGGATAACAAGTGATGAAAAACTTGTTATTTTGTCCTATTTCTTCTGCTAATATGTCTTACCTGTGCAGCAGTACGAGGTAACAAATGTTCCATTTCTTTTTTCTTGTTTTCTTTTTTAGTTCTCCACACAATCTCTGTAGGGGATAGCAATGACTTTGTAATATGCACAGGATGTTATTGAACTCTCTTTAAAAAAAATTTAAAATGCAGGGCATTAATGGAAAAATGTGATCATGAAGGCAGCATGAGTTGCTCAAAAATCTCAATGTATTTTTTCTTTGCTTTTATGCCGCTGTCATAAATTTGTCACAAACCCATCACAGACCCTTGATTTTGGACTTGCTGCTGCTAACAGTCTGAAATGGCACCCAGCTCCTCGTCCACAAAAAAAAAAAAAAGAAAAAGACCTGGAATACTGATTCATCTGACCACAATACACATTTCCACTGTACGATGGTCTATGTCAGATGCCTCCAAGCCCAGAGTTGTCAACTCTACCTCTGAACAATGTTAACGTAAGACTTATTTTTTACCCAGAAAACTTTTGTGAATGAAGTTCTCCATTGTGGGAGTCAGCAAAAGTTTCCCACAATAATCCCTTGTCCTTCAGGAATGAATAATAGTTCTTGATGGAGTGCTGTAAGAGAGGTTCATGATCTCGAGTATCCAGCTTGCACTCTTAATGCACTGAAGCTCCTCCAGATTCTTTGAACCATTTAATGGTATATCATACTCTGTAGAAAGACAAATATGCTAATCCCTTCAAATCTTTTTGAGAAACAGTTTTAAGCATTTCAGTGAATGTCCAGTGCATTTCCTGACAAAGTGTAGTTTCTTCATCCATCGTCTCCCTCAAAGACTCAGCTTTCAGACATTCATGGATGCTGCTTTTGTGCCAATTCAGTTACAATCACCTACTAACGCTCCTTAGCACCTTTACCCACTTTTTAGGAAAGTGCTTAAGAACTGACATTCAAAATTAGATGTATAATAACAGATTAAATGAACTAAACAAGTGCAACTTTGTAATATCTTGGGTTCGTCCTGCTGGCAAACAAATAAAAGCCAAAGTACATGTAAGAAGTCACTGCATTTTGTTTATTTAACATTTTCCAGATTGTTCTAACATTTTCTGATTTGGGGTTGTATTTATCTTCATACTGTAAATGCTGAAAATGATGTATACTGATGTATAGATCACCCTGAGCTTCATGATTGCAAAGATGTAATGTTTAAATGTTACGGAAAACCAGTTCTAACAGAGTTTCCGTGTCAGACTTCATTGTTTGATCACAACAAGTATAAGATCTGAGCCTCTGATTTATGCATGAAGACCCAAATCTGTATCCGTCCGTTGCTTGACTGCCTTTGACATGTGCTGTGTACTGGACACAAAGTCTTTGATGTGAAAATCAGCAGTCAGCTAATGAGACAGGTTTGGCTTTGCATTGCTTGATTCAGTCAAGTCATTAACGTATGTGATGCTCCAAGCAGTATAAGCTTGTTTGATGTAAAAGCAGATTTAAACGTAAGGATAAACAAACATTACATTATAAATAGAGCAAAGGTTTTCAGCGTTCTCTTGAAAACTATTTTAGCTGTCTTTTTGATTTTTAAAAAATAGTAATTTTAATACAAATCTATTTGCACGTCATGATTTTTTTTTTTTTTTAAATGTTTAAGTAAACACAATAAGAGTGACAATTGCTGCTCCTATTTGGCTTTAAAGAGATGGGTAAGAATGACAGTGAGTGACAGCTTTAATCTAAAAATACACAGAGTCACAGAGGTTAATGGAACATAAATTAGGCCTCTTCAGCACTGTATCCTCCTTAATCAAGCTGGAATTAACCCATATGGAGTCCATTTTAGTTTTAATTCTTATGCTTAAATAAATCAAATTAAACTTAAATTAACCAATTTTGTTTGAGGCAAGGCAGCCCAGTGGCTTGTTGGACTGTTGCGTCACATCAAGAAGGATCCCAGTTCCAATCCTGGCAGAGGCCTTTCCGTGAGGCATTTGCATGTTCTCCACATGCTTGTATAGGTTTTCTCGCAGTGCTTCAGCTTCCTCCTGCAGTCCAGACACGTGCATTTCAGGTTATTTGGTGATTCTAAATTGCCCATAGTATTGCGTATGTGGTTGTTTGTCTACCTGTGGCCCTGCAATGGACTGGCAGCCTGTTCAGGATGTGCCCCTGGCTTTTGCCCACAGAGAGCATTGATAGGCTCCAGAAGATCCCTGTAACCCTGCACAGCAATAAGTGGGTATAGATAATAGATGGATGTTTGAGAGGGAAAATAATCCCAAAATGCAGAACATAAATGATAAAGCTTTTTAAAATGCTTTTCTGTTCTTAAACTATGCATCAATAATTTACCTTTCCATGAATATTCTTACCGACGACTTTTCTCTTTTCAATCTACTCATTCCTCCAAAGATGATCGACATGATGTACTTTGTTATCATCATGTTGGTGGTGCTGATGAGCTTTGGGGTGGCACGTCAGGCCATCCTTAACCCTAATGAAGACCCGTCCTGGATGCTGGCGAGAAACATCTTCTTCATGCCTTACTGGATGATCTATGGAGAGGTGTTTGCCGACCAGATTGACCGTAAGTTCGGGTGTAAGCTGCTGATACAGCACAAGTTGCAAATTATATATATGTATGTAAAATGTATATATACATATATATGCAGTTAAAACCAGAAGTTTTACATAAACTATATAAAAACATACATAACCACTGTTTGATATTAAATCAGACTAAACTTTCCCTGTTTCAGGTTTGTTGGGATTACCACAATTATTTTGTATTTGCTAAATCCCAAAATAATGGGACATTGTTATCAATTATATGAATTTTTCCCGAGTCAAAAGTTTACTTACATTTTCTTACTATTTGATAGCATTGCTTTTAAGCTGTCTGACTTGTGTCGAACATTTTGGGTTTGTTGGTTGTTCACAAGCTTTAACTTCCTGGCTGGTGTTTCGAGATGTGTCAATATTTCTACATTACGTACCAGT
>JBAMYA010000024.1:10277383-10287889 GCA_037176975.1 Arrhamphus sclerolepis | reverse complement strand
CACACACACATACACACACACACACACACACACACACACACACACACACACACACACACACACACACACACACACACTACAATGCCGGTTAGTCTAGAGGGTAAGATGCAAAGTAGCCACTTCATTAATTTATCATCAGCAAGTGCGATCACCTCTGTAGAAGCAGATGTTTTGGCAGCTTGGTAGCATTCAGTGTGTGTTAGCACAAAAGATATCAATGATGTCCATCAGTATCAAAGTATTATAAGTCCATTTCCAAATATGATTCGGCCATATTTTGCACACAGAGGCCTTGGGAACATTGCAGTTGTTGAGTAAGCTCTAAACTCCTCTATATTCCAAACAGTAACGTGCGGTGAGGTTCATGGCTGGTGAGGCACTGACTCCATCAGAATCAGATTTACTAATACACTACCAGTCAACCTTCTCATTCGATGGTTCTTCTTTATTTTTATTACTTTACCTCTTTACCTTACATTGTAGATATATACTGAAGACATCAAAACTATGAAGCAAAATATATGGAATTATGTAGCAAACAAGAAATTGTGAAAGAACTCTGAATATGTTTTTATATTTTAGATTCTTCAAAGTAGTCACCCTTTGCAGAGTGAAGGCAAAAGGACCAAACCAGTGCTCAACAGCTCTGGGAACTCCTTCAAGACTGTTGGAAAAACATTTCTGATGCCTCCATCATGGAGCTCATCCAGAGAATGACGAACGTGTGCAAAGCAGTAATCAATGCAAAGGGTGGCTATTTTGAAGAATCTAAAATATAAAACATGTTTTGAGTTTACTACATCAATTAATGTGTTCATTCACAGCTTTGATGCCTCCAGGGAGAATCTACAATGTAAATAGACATAAAAATAAAGAAAACCATTAAATGAGAAGGTGTATCCAAACCTTTGACTGGTAGTGTATATTTCACCCAACAGAGTAGATTATTCACCATTTGATTGGCAGCAGTTAGCAGGTTATGTTTCATAACTCATATCAGCATTCTTAACGGTCGCACACATGATGCACATTTCTTTTATAGAAATGTTTTTATGGTTTTACCCTTACTTATAAATGAGGTCCATGTGGTGATCCTTCTGGACAAAAATCTCCTGTTATTGACAATTGCTCTGCAGCTGCAGAGTAATCTACTGCCCCCTACCACGAGGCAGGAGAACTGCAGCCTCACCTAGTGCCTCTTCACATCCATCTGAGCACACAAAACAAGTTATGCAGACAGTAACATGCCCTAAATGATGACAGAGCACAATTTGTGAGGGATTATGCCATCCAAAGTGAGGCTCAGCTTGTTGCTGCCTCATCGTGCATTTCTTCCCCATATTTGAACGGGAAATGTGAAAATTCACTGATTTGTGATAAAAAAAAAAAAAAAATTTGAATTGTTTAAGTTAAATGGAAAATTAGTTTATATTTCAAACCATGGGATAACTAAAACTATTTAATTTATTTGTTTATGAAATAATGTATTCTTTTCATGATGGCAGGTGAGGCTCTGCCCCCCCTTCCTCTCCTGACCTCACGTCACAGATTCGAAAGTATTCTAGAGTCAAGGTTGAGACGGTCTGTCCAACAACTAAAGCTTGGTTCAAACTGGTCATGCAGCATGACAATGACATCAGGCACAACAGCAAATGTACAACGGAGTGACTGAAAAAGAAAATAGTGAAGATATTTCCCTGCTCCTGACACTGACTTTAAGAGAACTAGAAATGAGCAAATGTCTGCAAACCTGAATGAAGTGAAACAACATTTTTGGAGATTAATTGAGCAAAATATCTCCACAATTACAAAATTATTCAGAAAACATCTAGTTATTGCTGCTAATGGTGGTTCTTCAAGCTATTGAATTATGGGGTTTAATTAGATTTTCCACACACTTCTGAACTTTACTGAGAGCAATACTGGGCTCTTGCCCAAGGACTACTACAACAGGGTCTGGGAATTGTACCACTTCCGGTTGGAAGATGATCGATACAGATAGCTATAGCCACTCGTAGCTAAGGTGCACTGTGTACTGTGAGGTTTAGAAAAAAAGCTATACACAACCAAGAGAAACTGTAGATATACTTTTATCTGCAGCCTGAGAAATCCTATCTTACAACAGTGAGCAACCATTTTCTTTTCTTTTAATTTAATCTGCTTTCTATATGTTCTCAGGAAAAAAGTACTTTCCTGCTTGTGCTGGATGCCAAGACCTTCACTGAGCTGGGCAGAGCTGAGGTCCCTGTCAATATCCCATATGGGACCCACGGAGTGTTTAACGAGATGGGATAGATGTCCCATTGTTTGAAGCTCTGCAAAATGCTGAAAACTGAACCAGCAAGTAGCTACTTTAACCACTGGATAGAATATCTCTGAGTATGTAATTTCTGTAAAGCACTTGTGTTGTAAAAGACATGATAAGAAATAAGAGTGTACATCACTGACAGAGATTGATGCATATCTTAATGCATACACTTGGAAAGATAA
Source organism: Arrhamphus sclerolepis (assembly GCA_037176975.1). Taxonomy (NCBI): domain Eukaryota; kingdom Metazoa; phylum Chordata; class Actinopteri; order Beloniformes; family Hemiramphidae; genus Arrhamphus; species Arrhamphus sclerolepis. Next base: position 10,285,399 of record JBAMYA010000024.1, on the reverse strand, counting down.
CAATCTTTTGTAGACCAATGAAAGAGACAGCCCAACATGGAATCAACATACAAACATTTTTTTAATATGTTCTAATGTGAAAATGTAATCTCTTTTTAAAAGACTGGGTCGAGTGCCATGATGCTAGAACGCACATGGAAGGACTTGTGTTTTAGGTAAAGAACAATAAATTAAAATCAATACAGACATTGAAATAATTTTTTCCTTTTTAAATTAAAGTATTTTTGCATCATCACACCAATGGAAATGCTGTACTCCCAGGGAGAGAAGAACAGCACTTAGGATGCATAAAAATGCATCAGAGGAAATTCAATTTCTGTCAAAGTAATGTGATAGAAATGTACAACGTCTGAAATGCCTGGAAAACAAATGGATCTAACTGGTCGATAGTCTCCAGAGAGTCTAGCAGAGGTCACATCATGATTTTACATTGTCCACTCGAAACAACCCCAAACAAAGTTGTCGTACATAATAAACACTGACATTTTTGGATCTTGAATGTGACCAGCAGAAGCTTGTTGTTTCATTATATTAAATGGTGAGGGACACTGTCTCCTGGACTGACTTTACTTGTGCTTATTGCATTGGCCATCTTCACTTCTGCCTTGATTAATAATGACAAACATAAGCATAGACAGTGAAAAATAGCATAAAAAGTAGCAAATAAATACAAACTACAAGATCACAGGTGACTTTAGGCCTGTTAGAGGACCTTGTGATAATGTTGAGAGGTTTCAAATGTAATATGACTTACAAACATAAATATTTTTATATTTTATATTTTCAGTATTTTAAAATTGAATTTTAGTCAAATATTTTAATGTTGAAGGTTTGACAATGCTTTGCGACAGTAAGTCCCAACCATAAATAAGACATGTCTGGATACACAGCAAATTCATCATCAGTCTCTCCTGAACTAAATAAAACAGGATGAAAAGGGTTATAGAGTGACTTTTAACTAATTCATTTGACAATCATATTTTTAATGCATTCCATCCTGGGGTAGAAGAAAAACATTTGTTTTTGTCACACTCTCCCTTTAAGTTTTCCTTCATCCCCATCTCCAAAGAAATCTCTTGCTAAGTTTTTATTCAACCAGTGTCTGCACTCGCCAGCTCTGGCAGTGTTGCCCAACACTCTTGTAATTTTCTGTAATGTTGGATGAGACATTAAGCATGTGGATCAATGGTTTGTTCAACTTGTTTGTAGTTAAGGCTTTTATGGCCTGATGTTTTGGACTCAAGTGGGTCAGTATATATATTGGAGATCAAGCATACTGCCTCTGCTCATTGTGAAAACACACACACACACACACTGTAATGTTGGGTGTGTAGGTTGCCATTTTTGGAGTGTCTTTTTCAGACTGTTTAAGCCCTTATTTGACCCTCAACGATAAACCTGTGTTCACTCTCAGACCCTTACTGCTGTCCCGCTAAGCACATTTTCCACTGACTCTTAACTTTGACTGTTATCTGAATCATTATTTCATATCCCATGAATTTATAATGATGCTATCTATATTCACCATATTAGACACAGTTCTCTGAGAGAAGGAGTGATTTCTCCCAATGTTGAGAACAATGTATCTGTATCCAGATTTGTCATCTCCCGCTGTCACATTTTGGAGCTATCCTGTGGCAGCACAGTTATCTGGAATATAGATTATGTGCCTCTCAGAGTGTGACTGTCAGCATGTGCTTTCCCCAGTACACATAAGTATATGCTTATTTATGAAATAGCATATGAGTACAATGCCATGCAAATGTGTATGTGCTTCTCTGTGGTCTCACTCTAATTGTTCACGTGAAAAAACTGCAGATACTTTATGAAGTCCAAATAGAGCAATTAAAGACCCACAGAGGGGGTGAATCCTGCAATGTCAACAAGAATAAAACTAGCCTCGGACCTGACAAGGAAAAAATGCAAATGAGTGATTCATCTATATTGCACTTTTGTGAATAGGCTTAATGCCACATTGAATAATGCAGATTTTGCTTTTTTATTCAGTGTTTGTTGAGAATATTTCCCTTAATTTTGACTTCATGTCTTTTTCTTTTGTACATCTCCTTGTTCTCTGCTGAGAAAAAAAAGGTACTGATGCAACCCAATATTTCAAATAGAAGCTCGAATGGCAAAAGGTTGGCATTTATGTTTTGAAATATGCTCATTTACTTTAAAATAGGTGAAGAATAGTTTGCAGCAGCCAATACAACACTAATTCAGGACAGTTTGAGGATATTCATAGCGGTGCTTTGCAGTGTCTTCATAATGCAGAGACTTCAAACTCAAGGGGTAAGAACAAGCCAGGGCTAATAAAGGCAGAATGAGGCTGATGTTGCCATTCCAATGGGAGGGGGGCTCTTCTCCCTCTTGGACAGAAGCCTGGGCTGACAGTCACACGTCATTATGAGCCAGTGGCCATGCAGTTTGTCACTGTCACAACCTCTAAATGGAGACTTTGTTTCCAAGATTTGTTACGATTTATGACATTCTGGGCAGTATTTAAGCAATGGTGCATAACAAAGTGATATTGTTTGAAGCAAAGCCACTGAAAAATGACAGATTCTGTTGTTTGAGGTCTCAGCTATTTCCTCTAAGCACAAATGTGGTCTATGATATCAGACATTCTATTATATATTTTTGAAACCTTTTTTTCAGTCTGAGAAAAGACAGATGAAGTGTTCGGATACTGAAATGAATGGTGACATTTTCATCACCATTTCTGAATCCACCTTTGAACCCATATGCCTAAAAAGCATTTGCAAAATTATGTGGGTTGTGGGAAAGAAATCCTGATGTAATCCAAAAAAAAAATGAAAAGGCCAAATTCCTTCCCAAACTCTTAAATAAAAGATTCACTTTGTGATTTGTCTCCCTTCTTTTTCTGTGATTGCATGGAGCCAGTTCAGTTATTTCTTCATAATCCATTCCTTGAACAGTTTCATTTGTAGCCTCTTCTCTTCTGCGGCTGAATACTAAACAAAGCTGGAAAGACTCGCACTACATCGAAGATAGTAATCACAAAAGAAGGTTATAATGGATCACAGAAACTGTTCCACAGCATGTGGAAAATCCTGAATAAGTGCAAACAAACAAACAAACAAACAAACAAAAAAACAACATAATTTCACACGTTGGATCCCGAATCCAAGATTCATCCTCTCCCACGAGGAATGATGTTTGTGGAGGATACTATTCATTATTTGGCCTGTGAGCGTGCCACTCTGTCGAACATGTCCACCCACCAGCAGCGCCCTCTGTCGGCCAGCAAGAGTACGCTCTTTATAAAGCTCTGGGGTGCCTCGGCACGCGCGCAGTGAAAAAGGAGCGTTCACTCCTTCAAAAGGAGCGCGCATCTTTGCGAGGAAGCCAGTGGAAGGAAACAAAATCCAGTCAGCGATTTTTTTTTTAGCAATTTTAAATGAGTTCTTCTACTTCGTTAGATATATTGGCGTTACTTATAGACAATTTTAAGACAGTTTAAGAAGTCTTTCAAGGACAATTTGTCTTCAGGGCGCAGGAGGAGCGGGCAGCCCCTTATAATGCGGAGCCATCAAGTCTCGGTAGTTTGTCGGCATGAACGCTGCGCAGATGGACCTTAAGAAGCTGCTTTCATGGATCGACTCACTGGCTGATGGTTTGATTACATTTGATGCCTGTCTTTTTTCAGTCTCAAGGGATATCCCCCCCCCCTGTATTTTAGTTAGTCAAGTAATCAAAAGAATTGTGGATTATTCTTTCATTGTGCGTCGAGGATTTTTTTCTGGTTGGGGGACATGTGTTGTGTTCTGGTTTTTGGGGTTGAATGAGGATACTGATTTTCCACAGTTAGTCTACGCCTGGGTCAAGGATTCAGAGAAGGGAATAAAGCTTTGAAGAGGTGGAGATATTTGTCTATCTGGAACCCCACTCACTTCCCTCTCGAGTCCAACATGAAGTCTGACACTGTGTGGATGTTGGTTTGCATCTTTCTCCTGCTCTTAGGTAAGAAGTGGCAGAATCTATGAAAATAACAAGGCATAGTTTCCTGCCACTTGTGAATTTTGTGCGTCATTGGAAATAAATCGTAGCACCAGTAGTGACTGCAGCCTAAGGTGAAGCATTTCTGCAACACTTTTTTGGTCATATTGAACTTGTTTAAGAACCCAAGGTCGATCTCTTTAATATAAGCAGTGACATTTTTGATTGTCTACCATTTTATAACCGACAAATCCGAGTTATTTTTATTTCATTTTTAATATTCTAACTAACCGAATTTAGGCTATGAAAGTAAGAGCGAGTGTCTTTCTTTTAATGATTAATGTAAATTCACAGAGATTTAATTGGAGCTATTATGTAGAATCACAAAGCTTTTATTTAGGTTTGAAAAACACTGAATGTTTTTTCTTTTCTTTCTTTTTTTTCTGTAGCGCCGTCAACACGATCATCACTGTCATAACTGCAGCACCACCACATTAATAGTAGCACATAACTCATTAAAATCTGCACCAGTCACTTAAGAAAAACTTATATATTCATAACTTCATGTAACCCCTCAAATTGTCGGTGCTCCCCATCTGATAGAGCCTACAGCTTTCTGTGGCTCTCACTTCACAATATCTCCACAAGGGGTCTCTCTTGTCATTTCACCAGAAATGTCTGCACTTTAGTTTGTGTGTAAAGGTGCGTTCCCATCTCGCATCCTGTCAAACGTTGAAACCCGAGTCTCTGCTCTATGGATCACTGTTTACTCGCTGTAATCTAATTTTCTGCTTATGTAGATTCAAATTAAGTGTAATTGTTGATTAGGTGTTCCATAGACAGGGGTTCATTAGATACTCTACAGTGACTAAGTCTCAAGTAAGACTTAAGAATCATGGATCAATTTAGTTTGCTTAATGCTTTAGTTGCACTTAAGTATGTGCATGTAAAGTAGACAAGTAGATTAGAGGACATACACAAAAATGACAGGAAACAGACGTGTCAGATTAAAATTGGCCACAAAGAAGATGCATGGACATGTCATATGTCATCAGACTTGTTGATTGATACATGAATTAAATAAAAATGAAATCAGATTCAGAAATGTTATCTTGCCAACACACACATGCACAGATTTAAATACAAAAATCCCTCACAGATTTTCCGTTTCTGAGGCCCATCTGTCTTTCAGCTCCAAACATATCTTCTTATCCCCAACTAGATGAGAAGGCACGTTCCTGGGATGGCCCGTCGACTTTGTCAGTGTCCGTGGACAACGGGGTCTCAGGAACTCCAAAAGCCGAATCTGGCTCAGAGGCCCAACCAGGATGGGTGGACTGCATCCAGGCGAGTGACATGTGCAACCAGAACCCTCACTGCAGCTCTCGGTACCGGGTGATGCGCCAGTGCCTTGTGGGCAAGGAGAAGGAAGCCATGCTGGATAACAACAAAGACTGCCAGGCTGCCTTGGAAGTGCTGCTGGATAGTGCTTTGTTTGACTGCCGGTGTAAGAGGGGCATGAAAAAGGAGATGCAGTGTCTGCAGAACTACTGGACCATCCACATGGGACTCAATGAAGGTAGGAAGCAGATGGTTTTCCTGCCTCGAACATTTTTCATTGATAACTCTATGGCCATTCCAGCATCAGTAATACCTCTTATTTCCATGCATTTTCTTTCTAAAACTACATGCAGTTGGTATGTAATGTAATTTCCCCAATTTTATTTGGCTTATTCTACCTCTCAGCTCATTGTGAGCAATATGGGAATCTTACTGACTTGTTATTCCATCTGTATTCTCTGTGCATCTGTGAATTCGTGAAGGTTGTTAAAACTGACCAAGAACGGTAGCAATCTGCTTGAGCCTCTTGGTCAATCACATGTCATGCAGACAACGCAGTGCTTGTTCACCACTCCAATACATTTCTGTGGCTGGAGATGCATATAATACCTTTATTTTTAATGTGCATGATGCAAATTAAACTTAAACTTATAACAATCACTTTCCAGTACCAGTGTGTTTTCCGAGAAAGACCAGCATGATGTACTCCCTGATGTCCTCTTTCAGTGATAGCCAAAAGCCCCTGATGAAAAATATATGCTTTGCCACTTTCCTCACCTCTCTAATATAATGGAGCTGTAATGGGATTACATTAGGTGGACCTCTCATGGTACACTTATTGGTTTTCACCTTAAGTGTTCCATTTTACCATATAATTAAGTTACAATTGTATAGCACAGTGGTCCTTATGTGTCCACTTACACAGGACATAAAACTGCACTCTTGTTGAAACATTGTAAGTCCTGGTTTTTACACTGCACTACACCTAAAGAACATAAAGTATCTTACACTTACATTACTTCAGGTTCGTCCTCATATGCAATAAAGCACAGAGTTCCCCATAAAGAAAATCTGACTCATTTACACTCTCTGTACTGTACCTGAGGCTATATCCAGAGCTGTTCTAAAGGACATTATAATCAAAAACTGGGATTTCGTAATGCTTGTATGCTTGTAGAATACATCTTCATGAATGATGTGAAGTGTTCCTCTCATTGCAGATGACATAATCTACTCAGTTGTTTTGACATGATGGGCAGTGGTGAAAATGTTGCAAAGGCTTGTACGCTTTGAACAGTCTTGGCTTTTGTGTGGTGAATCATTTCATGATTCACCAAGCTGATTGCTCATGGCACCAGCTACACTTCAATAGGCTGAAGATAGCAGAGGGTCCCTGTCATAAGAGAAAGGGAAATGCAAGATATGAATGTTCACCAAATCTTTGCACAGATCAGTATGTTCTTGCTTTAAACCATCTTCTTCTTCTTCTTCTTCTTTTTTTAAACATAACAGTAAAAGTCATTTTCAAATGCCTGTTTTAGGTGGGACTGATGAGCTGTCATTCTGCATTGGCATTCTGATTGTAAGTACAGAGGTTGAATCAGGAGTCAAAGCGACACTGATATGCCACCAAATCGGCAACTGAGATAGTCACAGAACCAAATTGACTCTGTGACCGAAGGACAAACTTACCAAAGCCACAGCTAATTCTGCAAGGCCAGCTTGCTCTTTGTAAGCAACAATGTGAAGAGACCTCCACTGAGTCCATTTTAATTACCAGAGGGCAATAGTGGGCAGCTTCTTGATAATATTATCTATATAGAAAAGGGCTGAAGGGCTTGTGCTCCTATCCATCATGGCTTTTAAGGACCAAGCACCTACGTTATGGCCTTCATGTGTTCATGCAGTTCTTTGTGAACAACGCGGTGCCCCATTTTGGCCCTTTCGCTCTAGGAGATAAAACCCACTTTAACACAAACAAAAAGCTCTTACAGTGCAGCTTTAATCTAATCATGATCCATTGTGCAGTCAAGCAGGATTTGTTAACTGGAAACAATCTATGTACAACATCCTTCTCTGGAAACAAACACGAAAGTCTGAATCCCAATAGATCCTCTCGAAAAGCTGCTAAACCACTTTAAAAATCATTTGTTGATAAAACAGGAAGGCTTTGATGTAGTTGTTAGGTCATATGTTGTATAATGTAGTTTTGAAAGTTTTTATTTGGTGAAGAGATGACGGGTAGAAGAGGATGCAACAAAGAAATAAGTTAAAAAAAAGTTATACAAGGGACTTAGAATTGAAAGAAGTGGAGCTATGAAAGAAGAAAGAACACAAATAACTACCAAGCAGACAAGGTTGTTACAGGTCCTATGATTTCTGTATAGGGATGAAAGGACAAACAAATTCAGACACTTTAATTTCCTAAAGCCATTGTTATACAGACTGTTGAAAGCAAAAGAAAACAAAAAAAAGTCTGACTTGGTATATTCCTTGGCCTTTGGCAGGAAGCTGGCCTACAATATTTGAAGGCTTAGTCTTTGTGAAGGGAAAGCTCTTGAGCCAGGGCTTGTCCGTGATTGATATGACACACTGGTCTTAGACCAGTCCTACCCAAACATCATACAGATGCCAACTGCTTTAGGCAAGGCAAGTTTATTTCTAGAGCACAATTCATACACAAGGTAATTCAAAGTGCTTTACATCTACATAAAA
>JBAMYA010000024.1:10252604-10277283 GCA_037176975.1 Arrhamphus sclerolepis | reverse complement strand
TGTGTGTGTGTGTGTGTGTGTGTGTGTGTGTGTGTGTGTGTGTGTGTGTGTGTGTGTGTGTGTGTGTGTGTGTGGCCACATGTCTTGGTGAGAGGGCTTGTCAGAATTCATGTAATTTAATAACAAGCTGCCGAAAATGATGTCTTCAAGCAGAGGTGAAGATTTAGGCTGTGAATGAAACTCTTATCGCTTGATCACCATTTTCCTCTCCCTCTAAATTCTATCTTGAGCTCACACACTCGCTGAAACTCCTGCAGTCCTGCTGTGTGTGACGCTGAGACTCCCTGACAGCCATATAAATAATCAATAAGTCAGGGCTGTTGTGCACATTTTCACCAAAACGTCTTTCTGAATGACCTCACATGTGGCATATTCAAGTGCTGGAATGTTACACCTTGATGTCCAGTGCCTCAGGTTGCAAATGACGTCTGATGGATGAGAGGAGAAAAGTAAAGTTGTGTTAGATGGTGGTGGAAGTAGGAGGAGGGCTTTTATATACTCTATGCCTAAAAAAAAGTAATAAAACAACAAACAGAAGGACAGCTGGTGTTAAATTTCAGCTTGATGATGTCAGTCCAAATCATACATATCAATTTTTTTTTTCCAACCCTCAAAATAAAAAGACAATAAATTATTTATTTTCAATGATGTTCACTCAATCTAAATTTGTTTCATTATTTGCGCGCTGGTATAAGTGAAAGATTAGCAGCCTTATTTTTATTTTAATTTTTAGATGTATTATTAATCACTAGTTTTGATTGTTAGAGCAGGTTTAAAAGTGGTGAAATAAAAATAATCCAAATGATCTCAAAAATGTGCAAAGGCTCCATAACATGAGTATTTCAGTTCACATTGTTTACAAAAGGCTAAAGATGAAAAATGCATTAAAAACACTGAGAACGCTCAAAAATGCACAACCTTGCTTATATCAATATTATGCACAGAAAAATAAGAAAAATTTTAAAAAATCTCAAAACAGAAAAATGTGCTTGGTGCATCAAAGGTTTAAGAAATTTCTGCTCGTTTGTCACTGTGAAGCTGTAATTTCTTTTCAGTTTGTAGGTATTTTCTATATCTCTATTGTATACCTGTATTTTTTATCCTAGTAGTAGGTGCCACAGTGGAGCTGATGTGACGAAGTTATGGCCAGACTCTACCATCGACCGCTCACTGGCAGATCAATCTTGTTGTCAATGTAAGTTCTGTTTACAGATTCTGTTCTGGCTTGATGCAATTTCTGTTTACGCGCCATGAACACTGAACAAGGAGCTGGGAATAAGTTTTCTCTGCCTTTGTGGACTTTTTTAAAATAACACAATGAACCTGAAGTGTTACTGCAGCAATTTGTTATCATATTAAATGAGAGGAACGTTTAACAAAAGTGCGCTCATGGTGGAGCCCTGTTGCAGAGTCTCTGGTTTCGTCCTCTTCATTGAAAACATTGATCACCGAATGGTTTTTCATTCTAGTTTGGATGCTGCTCGAGGGATTTGCTTCATAAGATTGACATCTTTTTTTTTTAAACCACCTGTTATGATTAGTAACCATAGCAACGACAGATTTGTTTACAAATGGGACCAACTGATCGAGATTTGAGACCTCAAATCCCCGATGAGTTGAAGAGGAGATGTCGTGGATGTAAAGCAAAGCAGAGAGAGGGAAAAACTAGGTTTGAACCACCCCTTACCTTGATCCTAATGGAGAACGTGAGCTCTCTCACAAATGAGATGGACGAGCTTGGAACACTGACGAGGATAAATCAGCAATGCAGACGTGGCTGCAGGACCATATTCCCGACTCCAACGTCTCTCTCTCTGGCTTTCAGATGACACGGGCAGACAAAGATTTGAAGAGGTCTGAGTGTTGAAATTGCAGTGATAACAACAAAAGGTGTAATCCAGGACATGCTACTGTGAAACACCGTTTCTGCAGCCCTGTTAGTTTTGTCCATATTATCTACAGAGGGAGTTCACCAGTGTCACTTTGGGTTGATGAAGATGTTATTTTAGTTAAATGATTTTTTTTTTTCAAAATTGTTCAGTTCAGAAAAAATCTCAGCTCCAAACAGACCTCCCACCCTCCCTTGAACCACATCTTCCTTGTTGCATCTCAGTTGACTCATCTTCATTGTTAAACACGCGGGTGGACACCTCCATAATCACCTCGATTGCTGACTACCTGACAAACAGTCAACAGTTTATGAGACTGCATGGTTGTAGCAGCGCAGGAGACTGTACTCGCACCATCTTCACCTTCACTCTGCACACCTCAGACTTCCAGTAGTCAGAGTCCTGTCATCTACAGAAATACTGATGTTTATTTACCAGAAGGGACAGAGCAGACTTAAGGAAGGTTGGGTCCTTCAGTGTTTGGAGCCAGATGTGGCAGATCTTCTATAACGCTGTTGTAGATAGTTCAATCCTGTCTGAAGTCATCTGTTAGGGGAGCATAGAACAGTGACTTAAAAGAAAGAAAGAAAAAAATATATAATTTAAGAAAGCCTGCTCAGTTCTGGAGCTGATTGTACTTAGAAGTATACTTCATGAACTGAAAAAACATACTGGACAACTCTGAACATCCTCTATTGAACGCCATGATTGTACATCACAGTGTCTTCAGTCAGAGGCTTTGCTCGATCTGCTGCAACACAGACCGCTACAGGAGATCCTTCCTGAACACAGCAATAACCACCTGTGATGAATCTTTGAAGAAACCTAAATAATAAAAGTTATTGCAACACATAATTTCCCAATGGGGATAAATAAAGTATTGAATTGAACTGAACTGAATTGAATTGAATTCCAATTGTCTTTCAACAAATGTGTTGTATTTTAGGGCTCTATGTCATTACACATCAACAGAAATTAAACCAGCTCCCACAGAGGATGTCACATCAGAGATGACTAGAAAATAAGAAAAAGTGACCTCGCAAGAGAACAATGAAGAATGATTCTCATCACGATTGCGTACAAAGTTTAGCTGCGCTGCAAATATCGTTCAGCTCGGCTGTTTGTTTGGACTCCTGTTTGTGCCCCAGTATAGGCTACATGCATCTGAAGGGAATCTGTTTAATTAGGTCAACTTCTGCCATGATAGGTGGCAACATGCCTGCTTTCATCTTGTTAGCATTGGGCATTTCTGGTTGACTGATTGTTCCACAAACCAAAATCCTTAGTCCTGCTTTGGAGAGGCGTACAGCTCAATTCCTTATGCCCTGTAGGCTTTATGAGGATAGCTTCATCTGATGCTTCTGCATCGAAGCCCAGGATGAGAACTGTGGAGCATGCACAGAGCAGAATGACCTGTTTCAGTCAAGTTGAACATTTACATGCAGAGATTAGCCAAACATTAACCAGGTTATCTTGGTGTGTTAGTCCATTTATGATTTAAGTTGTACCATAGCAGTAATTAGTTTTTTTCCAACCTTATGTAAATGCACTCGGAATTTGTTCAAAGTAACTTAGCCTTCGTGAATATTTTGGGATCGGCTGAACTAACAATGGCAACAGTTCCTTTGTGCTGCTTTAAAGGAGGTTTTCAGCGGTTGATAGATTTCCTGGTCTTAATGAAATACCTGTGATACGTCTTGGTCAAAATGTCACTCACACAAAACAAAAGTACCATTTAAACCTAATATTTTCAAGTACGTTCATAGTTGTTCGTCCTCTGAAAGATACGTCACTGTTATTGAAATTGTAGCTTTTTGCTACCCACTTCAAAGGTGGAGCAAATGATGTATCATGTAATGTCCTGCCATGTCAAGGTAGGAGAACCAAATGACTAAAATATGTAACAATATTAGTCACATTTTCTTATGACATAACCACTTTCTCCTACTTCAAACTATTTTTCCGCTGCAGAAACCAGTGCAGGTTCAAGGTGTGCATAAAGGAATCATCCAGCCTCCATATGCATTGTAATGTTGGATTCTCCTAACTCTGCAGGTCATGCAATATTATTTCATTGACTGCAGCATCTAATATTAGTGGATCAAAACAACGTAAAGCTTTTTCACAAGAGAAAAAGTGGCATTTACTGAATCAGGTCCAGAGTTTCTCCCCTGCTCATTCACGCATGCAACATGCAGCAGGAATTAGATGTAAGAGATGGGTTCTCACACTGGAAGTGCCCAAATTGCTTCTGTACTGCTCCTAAAACACACTGCAGCGTGCTTGGTTGAAACAAAAGCACTGACCTGCGTGGCCACAATTAAGTTGCATCATGACTCATCACACATTTATGTCCTCCATAAAATTTCAGAATGCTGCTCGTATGAAAATGGCTTCTGTTATGAATGGAGCCGTGAAATTTACACATTGAGGGTAGCTAAAATTCTGTATTGCAGTGGCAGTGCCTGCATCAGAGCACAGCAATGTGTATGTGAAAATTCCTTGGGTAGAAATATCCAAGGTATTGATCTATCCTGGTACTGTGTCTTAATCCCCCCCAAAGATCTCAGTCCACATGTCTGATTTGCAGGCATGTCCCAGTCACAGTCCCAGTGTTCTGGACCCTTCATTGTCCCCCTGCTATGTTAGAGTCTGTCGATTTCATATGAAGTGCATCTTAAGTGTCTGTAAAATCTAAAGGTGAAAAGATGCAGTGAAAGTGTGGACCTCTTACTTTACCCATTAAACATAATAGTGCTTTCAGCACAAATCCTGTTGGGTTGTTTTTTCTTTCTCTTTCACTGGTTTGCAAGTGAAAATGGGGCCATTCAGACAGACCTTCAAATACCTTTAAAATATCTCCAAAATTATAACACTGCCACTTTGTGGATGTTGATAATTGGGTTAATAGAATTTTTCTCAAGTGATTTCCATCTATTAATCACTTTTCTCTGTAAATGCTTCTTCATCAGAGCGCTTCACAATTGTGTCTCAAGTCTAACAAGATGTTTTATTACATTTATGCAGAGATTCCAAAGTACACTCATCCCACTTACCTGCCATCTCCTTTTTCAAAGCTTTACCATGTTTCTGAATGAGCGCTCTCACCGATCGTGCTGCTCATTTGTGTCAGTGATACGTCATGTAGTAATTACATTATCATTTATGTAACTGCACCATCTGATCACAGCACACTGTTTTGTTTCAGACTAAACACACTTGAAAGGATGACCATTTAACATGCTGAGTTCGCACCTGGGCCGTTAGTACTGCCCGCTTCAACGTTTTGATCAGAACAAAATGCCCTAGTGCTGTATTAGTAGCTTTCACTGTCTATGTGAAAGTGGAAAAAATAGTGATACTAAATAAACAAACAAACTCTTGCTGTTTACCTTGCAACAAATGTATAAGAACATTTATTCAGCAGTCTTAATGATAGACATTTTAACGTATCAAATGTGTTGTAAATATTCTGCCTTAAATGTTCACATTTTTAATCTATTAGATTCTCTATTTTTACTTTTTGGGCTCTTTATTTAGAAAGAGTAAGAATTAAAAAGTAAGAATTCCTCACAATTTGTGCACCACTCTAACATCCTGAAACAACCCAGAATCTTAGAAATGTTATATTATATTAAATTACACTCACCTAGAATTTTACTGATTGTAAATTCAACCCTTCCTTTTAAAGTAACCTAAGTCCCTATGTTCGTTTGTTTTGTTTTTAGTTTTTTATTTCTTCCTTTAATTCCAAATCAGCTCAGTTTGCTGATAGTTCAGGTCTCTCCAGCACTTAAAAGCCCCACAAGCAGCATTTCCTGAAGACTCCAACCTTTGCTGCCACCTTTACCTCGAACTACGGATTTAATTGAGAGAGCGAAATTGAGCTTGGTGATTTGATTCAAATTTTTACTATGTTGAGCCATTCAATGGAGACAGGAGGTGCCACGAGTCTTCTCTCCAGAGTCACAAGTGCTGCTGTGAGAGCCATTTAATTAAGGCAGCACCATACCTAATACCATACAATTTCATGTGTTCGGTGTAGAAAGAGCATGATTATGAGGTGGATGAGCAGAGGTACACAGGTGTGTAGGATGAAAAAAGGAAAGCAGAGGGGGTAAAAAAAAAAAACATCAAGGAGAGGAGAAAGAAAGTCTGATTAAGGTTGGAGTCTTTCAGATGAGAGGAGCGAGGAAGAGGTGGAGGGCTATGAAGGAAGAAGTGGAGAGACAGAGATGAAGTGGCTCTCCGCTCCAGCAAGCGATCCATCGTTGCCATGGCAGCGCCATCTCTCCGGTCTCCGTGGGAACGGCTGAATCCTGTTGCAGCCCGACTTTGCCCCAAGGCAGGAGAGAGAGAGAATGAGAAGAGGAAAAAATATTGGAGGAAAAACAGTAACAGAACTGCAAGTTTAGCCCAAGGCATTTGGGCTGACCTGGAAAAATGTTGGATGTGTGCTTATTCTCTCTCTATCTTCCTCTCTCACTCCTTTATACCCTCTCTTCATCCTTTTCTCAGTCTCTTTTCATCACTGAATACCTCAAATATTTATCAGGAGATTTAGGCAGACATTCAGTTCTTCTCAGTGTCTGTAATTTCACTTAATTGCATTTATCGTCCTGCACATCTGTACATGTGTGAATTTTATCTGTGTGTGTGTGTGCGCAACCCATGACCAACCCGCTTGTTTGCCTGTTTGTGTTTTTATTTGTCCGTTTGTTTGTGACCTGTCTCCAGCCCATTCACACAGCATAAGTAGCCCTATTAGCAGGCCAACTTGCCAAGAAAACAGATGATCCCCTTTGACAGAGGTCCTATTGTTATGATCAGCTGCAAACAATGCAGCCCTGTCTGTATGCCACACTGGCCAATTCTCCCTGCTTTCAGCCTCTGGTCACCACTCTATCAGCCACAGCCACGAGGCGGGACGGGACGCTGCTCAGAGGCTGTATTGTAAAGCGCAAGATGTGTAGGACTTAGTTGATTTATGACAATGTTATTGTGTAGGGTTATGACACGTTCAAAGGCTTCGTTCTTGGAACTTGTTTTTTTTTTTTTACTTATTTACATTTACACTCATGATTTTTTCCTTAATGATCACAGGCTGCTATGTCTTACATGTCTGACATTTAAAACCAGACTCGGCTGACAGAATGAGGAATGAGTTTTGGTTGAATACCATTTTCCCAGGAACTGTTCTGCAGTAAAAGCAACAATTAGGAAAGAATTTTTTTATTTTTTTTATTTTTTTTATTTTTCTCTGTGCTTGAGACCATACTATTTGGGTGAAAAGTGACTACTAAATTACTAAATAGTAGGTTTCGACATGGCACAACCATCTTTCTTAATTTTCTGAGGCTGAAAATATGTAATTCCATGAAATCTTTCATTTTGCAGTTTCTATGACATCCTGGGCAAAGATCCGGAAGATCTGGAATTTTTCACCTTCTATTTCTTCATATCCGCACAATTTCACACCATACTGCGTTTGCTGTTCCTGTGAAGTGGGCATCACAAAGCTGTAATGTTGATTTCAAAAAGGGGCCACACACCCCACAGATGAAACTGACAACGGTGATCAGAGTTGGAAAGATGTTGAAAAGGGAGCCTTTGCACTGTACTTACTTGATATTTTACCAAAACATAACATTAATATTTCATTGTGAACCCAAGAAGTAGTATCAACATTTGACAAAATGTCATAATAGGTCACCTTTTAGAGAATTTTCAATTACTAATTGAAGATCCTGTTAAAAATGTATGAGCTTCCACTCTTCAGATGCATGAGTTTGATTGTTACTCCAGACTCCACACAGCAGTGTGTGGCACAGAGCAACAGTGCATCAACCTGCAACAAGTTAACTCTGGTTTCAGTCATCACATATTATTAAAGGAGATATATTATGTCGGCTTGAAAAAGAAATGTCTGAGGTCCTAACGAAAAATTCAAAATGGATCCTTGTGACATGTGACATGATTCGTTGAAAATTCAACAGATGTCTTCTCATGTCTTCACAGCTCTGTTCATAGCAGCTGGTTTAAAGTGATGGAGTCAGAGACCCTACTATCCTACTGGGGGTGCCCCCACTTCCTTTTGTTTTCTGCATATTTCAAATGTGCAGATAAAGATGAGGAAACTGGATAATTCTACCCTGATCTGTGTCTGTGATGTCATAGTAACCACCAAATCTGAACTGCACAATGAATGAGAAATTTTCAGACCAATACCACACATGTCAGTTTACTTTATTGTTGGCTTATTATTGGCATATGTATGCAATTTTTAAAAAAAGAAAGAAAAAAACTGGGCCAAATTTATAATATGTGCTTTTTCCCGGTACAAACTTCCCTAGTATTTTTATCTCTTGAAAGTACTAAATTTAAGTATTCTACCATAAATTGTTTGGTTGGTTCATTTTCATCTTCTTTTAACACAGTCCAACCACATCACTTGGTTAATAAACTTTTAGACAATTTTAATTTGGATTTTAAACTGACAGGTTGGATTCTGGATTTTGTAACAAATAGAACTCAGACAGTGATAGTGAATGGACAGCTGTCGGAAGAGCTGTCTTCCTCTACTGGGTCACCCCAGGCGTGTGTCTTCTCCCCTTTGCTTTACATCCTTTACACGAATGACTGTCGTAGCCAGCATGGCAACAGATATATATTAAAATTGACTTACTATTGTAAGCCTTCTGCAGGGGGATGAAAATGATCATGGTCCTGTTTTAGATGATTTTATATCATGGTGTGGACAGTCTTTTTTTACAGCTTAATGTGTCTAAGACTGCAACAACCCAAATATCATTGGGCAGAGACTTGAGATTGTTGACACTTATAAATATTTGGGCACAGTGATCGATAGTAAACTGAAGTTTGATGCAAACATGAAAATACTTTGTAAGAAAGGTCATCAACATCTTTTCTGTCTTCGTAAAATGGGAAAATTCAACATAGACAGAACGATGATGTGTATATTTTATAAATCTTATATTGAGTCTATGCTGACTTTTTCTTTGATTTGCGGGTATGGAAGTCTTGGTGTAAGGGATACCTCAGGATCACTTTTCAGATTTCCTTCTGTTCGGAGCAATGTGTATAAATATTCATTTATTACTAGTGCTATTTCCCTCCTTAATTTAGTGGGGAGGAGTTGTTAGATTTATAGTGTTGTGCCTCTAGGTAAATATTAATTGTTGGTGTGTTGTTGTTTTTGTTATTTTCATTCTGACTGGCTGTAAAATTAATTGCCCATTGGGACATGAATAAAGATCTATCTATCTATAAATGTCTCAAATAACGTTTTGCGTGCTGAAATGCCTGCTGTTGCTTTTTCATTGTAATGTAATGGTATTGATAGCCTTAGTAGCACCAAATAGTGACATCATTGCACCTATCAAGTATTTGATTCGTTAATGACAGAGGGAACAAATTATATTTTTCTCACAGAGGATGCCTGTGAAAGTACTGCGTTAACCCAAGGTGAGTATTTCAAAATTTTCACTGAGTGAATAATGATGGGATTAGGCAACACTTCTAGAGGGGTGTTTAAATGAAAGTCTAGCGCCGAACATGGACACTAAGGATGTTGCCTCAATGACTGTCCAACTATGATGGACAGTTAGCTGATGTTGGAAGGAGGTCCCTGCACTCAAGATCTCAAGATCCTGTTTAAGTCTATTAAGTTCACTCTTCCTTATGTTGACGTTGTGTCCAGATACTCTCCCTAAATGTGCAAGTAGCTCTAGAAATCTTGAGAGGGATTGTGTTATATACACTAGCATGTCATCAGCATAAAGAGAAACTTTATGTTCTGTATCTACTTTCTGACTTGTCTCAAGGCTACAACTAGCAGCTCAACTGTGTCAACTGTGTCTCACACTTCATTGTCACCTGAAATGCTACTAAAATATGTGTCTGAGGAAACTGCTTGCGCTTAAAAAAAAAAACTTTTTTCAGTATATTAATGTAAGGATGAAATTAAAACATTCAAGGGTCTTAAAGACGGTCTTTTTCAGCTCCATCCTCCAAAGGTTGTTTGTGGATTATTTAGTGGAAATACATAATTTCATAACCAAGGGGTAATGCATGGAGACAAACATAGCAGCTCCATAATCATATTCATTATCTATATGTATATACTGTATCTATCTATAAGAATTCTCTTGTCGAACAATACATACAAAAATAAGTCATATGCACTGGGGACAAATATTAACAGGCTTGTAACTGTAACATTCACTGCACATGGCAGATACCATATATGGTTTTAGGAAAGAGCTGGAGTGCCATTTCTGTCACACTCCAATGTATAGGTGTGGAAAGAAACTAAAGTTATGTCATCACCAAGAAGAACCACTTCTGGTAACTGAGCGAAGGCATTAAAGAAAGTGCTTATGGTGGCGGACTCCGCATTAACAGTTTTAGCTCGAATAATTCCTCTCAAATAGAAACATGACAGAAAGTCACTGCAAAGTAAGATATTAGTAATTAATAGCAAAACTAGAAAAATTATGAAAGCACATCAGAGAAAGTGTGTGTGTGTGTGTGTGTGTGTGGTGGTTGGGGGGGGTGTTAAGATAATAAAAAAGCAAGATACTGTAACAGTATTCAGTTAATAATGAAAAGTGAAAAAGTAATCTTTGGATGTCATAAAGCAGTGCCTATTCAGAGTGAAACTGACATACTGAAAGTACACTGAGTGACCAGCCATAAAAGTAATCCTTTACAATAACTGAACATTGTTTTAAAGGCTGGTGTGCAAAGTGAATTTCCAACAGGCTGAAACACAAGAGCAGATACCTAAATAGCTGCTCATTTGTAAATCACTTCAAACTTACGCTCAATCTCCATGTTCCTGGCTGGAGTGATATTCTTCATGACATAAGCCATGGCCACATCACAATCCTGAAGTTATTTATCCACTCCATTGTACAGTATGCCATACCAGCTTCCTGGTTTCCATGAAAGCGGCCTGGGCTTTGCTCACACTTGTGGTGAATTTGGGAGTCATGGTGATGGGATCTTCACTAAGTGAAGTGGACCACAAGTGGATGAGTTGTCTCCACATAGTCCTGAAATCCTGCAACCTGCTGAAATCATTGGTTCGGTCGACTTTGACCGAGGCTCCGATGTGAGTGATGAATCAACAATTCTGTATGCGGCTTCAGCATACCTGCCAGTAGCTTTGCAACTGCTGTAGTAGAGTGGCACTTTCGCCTTCAGGTTGCGTACCGTGTTCTGTAGTCACTACCTTGTTCAACCACATCCATAGCCTCCTCTCTGAAAGTCTTTCTTTTACTGTGGCAATAAATTGGCCAAACTTTTAAACATTTCTAAAACTCCATAGCAACAGAAAACAAGGTGAAAATGAACAAGAAAAGAGTTTCACTTTCCACTCGAGAATAATCTTTCTCACTGTTGAGCGAATGGTCTCTAAATAGGGTTTTACATGGTTTTATAACCCTTTCAACATTGACATCTAGCAACAACTGCTTTTCCTCATATCATTACCATGTTTAACATAACCAGTTAAACCTACTCAGAGAGAAAACCCACACAAACATAAGGACACGGTAGCTCCTGACGAGCAGACCCAACTGTTAAGCCCAACCCAGAAGAAAAACTTTTTGCTGTGAGGTGATAAGCTATTTTGTTTAGTTTTTTTGAACTCCCGGTGAGAACAAGACTGTTTTCAGTGTTTTAAGGATTTCCGTGACTCAGTACTCAATGCTCCTTAAACTGTTGACTGCAGCTTCACATTTAGCACTGTAACAGCTCTTGGCAAGTTAATCTAAAACTCTATTTTCAAGTACTTCTTTTATTTCTGCTCTACAGATAAGCATTTTGCCAGAAGCTCCAGAGGCCAAAGCATCAAGTTTTATGACTGCAGTGTCACATTGGGTTTCAGTCAAACACAGATCTATGACATCTTGACTGTAGCAGTAGTTTATACAGCTTCAAGGTCCAGTGTGTAATCTGTCGTGACATCTATAACTTGGTGATTCTGCACCAGTAAAGACATACTTATGGACATTATGTTGCTTTTTTGGGTCAACTGTTTCCACCAGCACCTGTCCAGGGTGGACCCCTGCCTTTCACCCGAAGTAAGCTGGGATAGGCTCCAGCAGACCCCCGTGACCCTGAACAGGACATAGCGGGTATAGATAATAGATGGATGGATGGATGGATGACTGCTGGTTAGTTTATTTAAAAGCAGAGGTATCAGAGCTGCTGGGACTGTGTTAGAGGTGCATCTGAAAAACAGGGTATAGTGCTAGAGGATATAGTGTGACATACATCTTTCTCTGCTGTGTGTACGTAAATGGTTTTGTGCCAAAATTTCACGAAGGTGCAAGTATCAGTGTTTGAACTACTTCATCAGTCCTGCAGCCAGGAATCCCTTTGAGTTTCTATGTTAAGAATACAATCTGTCTTTGTAAATGCAGCATTTCACAGCTTTTCCTCATTTTTATTTTCTTATAGTTGTTAGATTTTATTGATGACTTAGTACTGACAATATCAATCATCATCTTAAAAGGAGATGTACAATGAAAATAATCTTTGTTTTGTTATTTTTCTTTTACTGAACATATTTATTTTGGTAGTTGAACAGTTAGTATGTTTACCTCCAAGGGAAAAAAATACAAAAAAAAACAGGGCCCTGTCACTTTGTTTGAGTCACTTTAGTTCATTGACTAACTTGTCTATATATGCTCTGAACTGTGACATCACAGACCCAAGTAAGAGCAGATGCATGTTTTACATTCAATCTTTATCTTCATTCATGTTCACTCATGCGGCATTTGTTGGACCTCTGAAGCAGGTAGCACAAAGCTGCATAAACAGTTTTAAAAAGGGCACAACTCCCAGTATATCACAGTTTACCTAATCTGATGAATGAAATATCAGTATGAGTTGTTTTTGACTATGGCCCAGATATCAACATCCCAGTTTGCAGTAATTTGCACTTCATAATTTTGCACGAGAGGTAGAACCACGGTTTGTACGTAATTTACTAAGAGTGACTATGCAAATGTTGGCAGTAGCAAATGTGTTGGAGATCCCCTATTTAAATGAGGGTTTTGTAAGTTTTTTTCTGGCTTGTACACCAGTGCTCCACCAGTATGAATCAAACAATGGAACCTTCTCTTCAGCATCCTAATTGCACGCTCCTCAATATTTCTTGTTTGGGCCTCGTTGTATCTTATTTCTTTGGCATTTGCGGTTCTCATATGTTTTTATTTTTCTCAAACAAACATGAATGAATATGACTCATGCTCTTGATTCTAATGTAATAGATTGTTTCACAAAGGATTTTACAAATTGACCCAACTACAAGCCAGCCATCCCTAATCTTGCAACTTGGAAAACAGAAAATCATGCACTGACCTGGGATATATTGCAACAACAGAGCTGCCAAGTCACGCTTTGAGTGTGACAGTCACGTAATTTGACCCATTCTTACATCACACGCCAGACTTGATATTTCTCACGCTTATTTCCCCATTCAGAATTCTATATTCATTTTTTTCATGATAATAAACTTTGACCATCGTGGCTTCGAGTAACTCTGATTGACTGAGATAACCAATCCCAGACCAACCCATCAGTCTCTTGTGTCTAAATCTAACCAACCACGGAAGGCACCACACAATATAAACCAATCAGAAGCAACGTCGGAATTGTAATATCTTTGACACACAACAGCGCCGACCCTTAAAACGGACTCGTCACGCTGCTTGTGGACGGTAGGTAACTGGCCAATTTTGTCCACTGTTGATTCTCCTTAAATTTCCTTGTTGATATGTACTATTTTAAGGCTGCTGTAAGTCTACCGTTGTCCTGTATTTGTTGCAGAGCTGTGTAACATTTATTTGCCTCTTTTCTTGCCCAGTTCACACTTGAAAAAGAGACTTTAATGTTAGTCTCAATTAGTGGTGCAACGGATCGCCATTGATCCATGATCCAAACGATCTCTCTCCACTGCACGCACATGATCCAAAGGTTTAAATAGGACTTGCTGGGATAATTGTAACACAACAAAATGGCCTATTTAACGTGCGTTAAACTGCATCAAAACGGTGTCTTTAACAAGCGTTGAAGAATGACAAAACGGTGGTTTTTATGTGCATTAAAGTGTGACAAAATGGTGGTTCTTATGCTTGTTAAAGTGCGCCAAAACGGCATTATTTTGCACGTGTTAAATGGCGCCGAAGCAACATCTTTAACAAGCGTTAAAGCATGACAAAACTGTGGTTTTTACACAAGGCAAGGCAAGTAGAGCACAGTTCATACACAAGGTAATTCAAAATGTTTTACATCCACATAAAATCACAAGAGGCAAATAAAATCATTCCATAAAAAAAAAAAAAAATCAATAATTAATAAAATTAAAAATGATGAATGCAGAATAAAAGTATAACTTAAAATTTAAAGATTAAATAGAAGAGAAAGGGGAAAAAGACAGTTTAAAGGCAGTTAAAACTATTTTGTTGTTGGTTCTAAAATTCAGGCTTGAAATGACTGTAAATTTGGAACTTTATTCAAATTCAGCTGAGAACAGGTGGGTCTTTAACCTGGATTTAAATAAACTGAGTATTTCAGCTGATCTGAGGATTTCTAGGAGTTTATTCCAGATATGCGGCTCATAGAAGCTGAATGCAGCTTCTCCATGTCTGGTTCTGACTCTGGGAACTAATAAAAGACCAGATGATCTGAGGGGTCTGGTAGATTTATACGGTGTCAGTAGGTCTCTGAACTTTAAAGTCTATTCTCTGATGGACAGGAAGCCAGTGTAAAAGACCTCAGAACTGGACTGATGTGGTCCACCCTTTTGGTCTTTGTGAGGACTCGAGTAGCAGAGTTCTGAATGAGCTGCAATTGTCGAACTGATTTTTTTTGGTAGACCTGTAAAGATGCTGTTGCAATAATCAAGCCTACTAAAGATTAAAATTACATTAAAAACATTAAAACATATCTGTAGGAGGCTGCAGCCACAGTCTAAAAGCTGCAAGTCACAATTCACTTGATCAGTACTGTTTGGCTATCTGGCGTAAACTACTTATTTAAAAGGTGCCAATCTTTAAATGTTATTAACAGTGACCTGTTAATTGCATTTTCTAACAAAAAGTGGCAGCTGAATTTAATGCGTCGGTGCAGCCATCCTTGGCTCATAATGGGTGAATTTTGCTCTGAATGGACTGGTGTGAGGAACAAAAGTCTATATAGCAGTTTGAATCTATGAAAGAAGTAATTAAGAAAGAAATATTGGCTGTCACACACAGGGATATTGCATTAGTGGATGTGATTCTTTTTCAATTGTGCGATGAGTCTCATGTTAATATGGCCTCGCAGGTTTGCAGCAGAGTTAGTAATTTAAAGGAAAAGCCCCACATCTCCAAAATACATTATTATATAGCCCTTGCTATGAAATGGCAGCCCGGGTCTCTAAGTAGAAATCGAAGAACTTGAAAGAACCTTTCAGAGCAGTTTAGTGAGCTGAGCTAGCTTTCACTACAGAGAAAGACAGGGGAACGCCATTTCTGGTTCATACCAGTTTGCTTCAGCTCATCTTTACATGGGATGATGAGAATACGAGATAGTAGTGAGGAGTGAGTTACTTTCCCCGTTTTTATTGATGTCAGCATTGCAAAGGTCACCCGTTGATTATGTTGCTACAATATTCAGAAACCACAAGTTGGCCACTAATGCCGAGGGAAGTTTCTTGAAATGAATAGTGTAAGAATGCTGTGCACATCCCAATAGACCCAGGCAGGGAAAAGGGGTAATGGAGAGGGTGAGAGTGAAGACAGGAGGTGAGGAGAGGAAGTGGGTGGGGTGGGGGTAATAAATGATGGGAAGGGGAAAGAATTTAAGAGAAGGATAGAAAAAAACCTATGAATGAATTGGTGGTGGTGGTGGTGGTGGTGGTGGTGGGGAGGGGTTCATGTGGGGAAACAGAAAAAGAGGAGCTGGAGGTTTGCAAAGGTAGGTAGTATTCCTGTGTGAAACCATCATTACTATGAGCAATGGTAGCAGTCACTGGCCATTACCTTAGCCATCCACTGTCATAAGCAGAACATTTTTTCAGTCTGCCCTGCATGTCAGGGGGGACAGACTCAGTAGGGCGAGCAGGCACCTGCATGCTGAATATGTCCTCTCTGCTTTCTCCCTCCACGCACCTGAAACCCATCTGGCACTCACTAAGTGGCTTCTTCATCATCAGAGGAAGGGACATGTCGATAACCTCTGCATGTGATCAATATCATCTTTCAGAGTGTTCCCTGTCTTGTTGTCAACATCCCCCAGTATGCCCCGTTTATCTTTCATCCCAAAATGTGAAAAGGATGAGTGAAATATGGTGTCAAAACCAACGCTGTTTGTCCTCGTAAATCTGTCTAATGATTTTCTATACTGTAAGGTGAACTCCCTGGGATGACTCCCATTCACTATGCAGCTGGTGTAGAGTGTGACAGTGCAGCTGAAATAAGGGCCAGGTAGCGGGGTTTCGATTAGCCTTTTATAGCAGAATGAGCTCTCGGGCTCTCTGTCGGAGGTGAGAGTGAGTGACGGGCCATTCTGCTCAGTGAATATTGCCATGATGTGGGCATTAAAACTCACTCCTGGTGGACGGATTCACGGGGGGGCTGAAGGAATGTGCTTCAGAGAAGCCAGCTACTGTAACTCTGCATCATCAAATTGCTCCCATATGGTGGATTTCAAAGCATAAATAGGAGTCACATAATTTTATATAGCTGCCCCTTAGTTAGAAAAACTAATCATGCTTATTGAATATTTAGGTTTCTTACCGTCAGCTGTTTAAGATGCTGTAAATTTCTGACCTGCTACTGAGTCTCTAGTCTTTGACTGTGGTTGAAAACATAACAAGTCAACAATGACTGTTTGTTTTTGCTTCCAGTATTGGATATTTGGCACATACCTAAAGTAGAGCAGATTTAGTTAAGTGAGTGCACAATGTTAAATGTTAATATTAAATTTGCAAAGCCCAGTGATCAGCCCAAACGTTACTGCACTCATTTTCTTGCTGCGTTTACCCAGCGCACAACGCTGGAATGAAATTGTGACTTGAAATATTATTCGGAGCTAATCCAATATCCTATTTGTGAGGTTTGAAATTGAGTTTAAAATGTCAATAACACTTCAAAAGCTGAGCTGTTAAGCAAATTTATGCCTGTGTTCTGTTAGCATCATTTCAAAAGATATATTTTCAGTATCACATTGCCTCAACTTTGTTTTGTTGCAATCAGCATGGAAAGTAAAGAAGAACGATTAATGCATTTTATCCCCATGTAATAGAAATGTCAATTATAACATTCCTGTCTTTCTTCTGTTACACAATTAGGCTTTAAGAAAAATTTTTTCTTTATGTTTTCTGGTTACCTAACTTGGCAGACAGCTCATTTGAAAACTTTGTGAACTCTGATTACAAAGGTGCTGCTCACTTTATGCTCCCAGTTCAGTTGTGTGTGAGCCAGCAGGACTGTTCTATCACACTGTTATCATATTAATAAGGTGTGATATGTGTATCAGATGATCAAATAACTTGACCTCGGCAAGAACAGTGCACAAAGGTAAGTCAGAATAAAAAATAAACCGTGAGTAAAGGGCACATTTAAAAACACATGATGAATTGCATTCTTAAAACCGACTTCACCCATGAAAAAATTGCCAAGAAAATCCCGAGGACAATTTTGATTTCATCTATTTGACAATTCATAGGATAGGAGTGAATGATCTCATGTATAGGATACATAAACCCGCGCATCCACTTCCTGTAAAAGCAGAGTTCTTCTTCGTGCCGTAAGAAGCCACAGACCGGTTGTCTATCTGAGCTGTGCTGGTCATGCTCCACACTGTCAGAGCAAATGAAGTCAAGTGGAGGCTTAATTACAGCAATAAGTTGTTGCCCTGCGGCTAAAAACATCTTATCGCTCAACAGCTGGGAAGAATTTTCAATGACTTGATGAATCCGTAATTGGGTCCAGGGTGACTGCCAAAGAGCATTGTTACTTTTATTTTTGATAGTACAACAAGAGTTCATGCTGTGAGGTTTTTCACATCCTAAGGGCGTGTTTAATTGTCAAGTGTTTTGCAGTTTTAGGATTCAATACTGCTTTTAACATGCATGTAAAATAAAAACCCTTGAAATGTATTACCCAGCAGTACGCTATAGTTCAAATTATGAAGTTTTACGTGTCTTAATTGATTGAGGAGGCAAGCTTCTCCACGTGATAAGATGCTGCTTGAACAAAACGCTAAGTGATCTCATAACAAAATGGTATGCTTTTAGCTAAAGATAGGACAAACTCTCTTCCATGTTTCTCTGTACTTTACAAATTGTTCTTGGTGTACTAGTGGAAGCATTAGATTTTTATCAGAAACCTTTGCTTCTTTTCTGAAATACACAACCATGGTGGGTGTTGATTAAAAAAGACAGAGTGGCAGTCAAGGTGGTTATTGCTGAATAAGTGGCAATTTTGAAGTGAAAAGCTTCAAAGCATTATAGCTTTTGAGAGTAATTTTTATAATTAGACGTACTGAGCGATTTGAAGTCCTGCGGCCTCTCAAGTCCATCTCCTGAGGTAGAAATATGAAGACCAGCATGAACGGATCTGTCAGAGGGCAGTGCTTAATCTCTGGAATCATTTTGATGTGATGCAAACTTAAGAAAATAGTTTAACTTACAGAGATATTTATTTACTGGTACTTGGAAGTTGAAAGCCGTGAAGATGCAAATGTAAAGCACTGGGGGAGCTGCAAAATGAAACAAAGAGAGTGAGTGAGGGAGAGAGAGAGAGAGACTAACTCAGTTTTGCTACAGAAAGCTCTGTTTTTTCTCTGGAGATGCTTAAATTAAAAAACAAAACAAAAAACACCTCAAATTTGTTTCTGGTGTTATTGTCATATAGTGTAGTTGATTATTTTAAGAAGATAGTCTGTACATTCCCCACTGGAGTCTTGTCATTAGTGGCTGTGAAAGAAATAGAAGAGCAGGGAACTTGAGGTCAGGATAATATTTGTTCCCTTCACTTCTTCAAAGTGCTATCATTACAGATGTCTTCACCTCTTCCATGAGTGAATTTGAAATCTTGAATCCATCAGTGCATCTGAGGATTTTTTGCACTCCCCCACCCACTCTTCAATGGCGAGTTTTCACACTCCTTCAGTTTGCTGAGTAATGGTATTATTCAGGACTCTTTGAAGCCAGGAGCATGGACCTTTGGGTTGATGGCTATCTTTGCACTTGCAACATTGTATCCTACTGTCACCATATATGTCAGACACTTCTCTTCTCTTCCTCTTCTTCTTCATTTGGTCTTTTTATACTCTCTGACCTGTTTGAAGCTGTGTTAATTTTAGTGTATAAAATTTTATTAATATTATTATTAGAATTTTTAGATCTACCAGTTAGAAAACCATCACATGTTCCAGTTTAGGTATCTTTTCTGCCATTATCCCACAAAATATGTTTAAACCCCAGCTCAGAGATATGCAGCGAAACATGGGCCAAAACAGGTGTTTTCAACCATCTGTAGTGTCTTTGTTGTCCTTGCAGTAGTGATTCTCAAATTGCTGTGATGTTACAGTTTCAACACTGTGCCAGACTGTGGTCTGTGAGGTACAACAAGATGTTTCGTTAATAACAAGTTGCAGAGGTCTTACAGCAGACTTTAGTTTGATGCCAGTGCAGGCTGCATTTTGAGCATCAGAACAGGTGGGAACAGTGGAAGCTTAAGGTTTAGCAGTTGTGGTTTTGTTGAGGAGCTGCAGGGATCATTGCGGGCTGTGATTCATCAAAGTTAAACTGAAAGACAGTTAAATTCTTGACATCTTCATCGTCATCTTTTTAAAGTACTATTTTCAGGTCAGCAACCATGTTGTGTGTTGATCCCTGTAGTGTGCATTGTTCAAACTGCTCTTGCTGTGGTGGGGAGCAGTCTTCTTCACAGTCACAGTAAGGAGTTAAGGTTTATCAGCTTCCAAAAGTCTGATGCTGTTTTTCAGACTGGCTGAGAAACCTGCCTTTGATCTTGATGACAAACTGCTTCCCTGACTTTCTCCATCGCCTGTTGTCGGCAACCGACAGTAATATAGGGCCACTTTTTTTCTTTTTGTTTAACCTTAGTTGCCTTTACTTTTAATTCAGACCTGTTTAACTTGCTTCAAAATAGTTTGTTTTATTTGCTGTGTGCATTTGTTTGGTGTTCAGATATGAGCACATCATGTACAGACCTGCACTCTTCAAAGGTATAATGAAAACATAGTTTGGTGATCAAAAAAAGTCTCTTGGAACGTTTGTGGACTGGAGCATATTGATGTATGAACGAAATGTGCCATATAAATTGACCTGATCTTCTGATAGTTTGTCCTGGGAGAGTTGTCTTGTACCAACAGGTTTCCTATTTTCTCATTTGTAGCAGTTGGCCTCCAAGCCTTCCTCACAACACCCTCATTGTGTTTCCGTTAGGATCAGAATGCAAAGCTATTACACACTGGAGGGTTTGTCTCAATCACACCGAATGGCTATGAATTTTAAATGTGGGATTACAGCCCACAGAGAAGCAGCCACATAGGAGAGACTTAGTCATTTGAGTGCTAATTTGATTTGTTCTTCTTTTACTTTTCTTTTTACAAATAACATTGGAAGCACATTGTAAGCTGGAGAGATGCATCGATCGTGTTTTAGTCTTTTAGTTGTTCGCCCAAGTCAAGACTCACTGGGAATAAATTCACACTATAAGATATAATGATCTGGTCATGATGAAAAATGAAATGTGCCCATTGTGGGAGTCAGCTGTTTGTCAGTGAGTCAGATACTGGGAAATGAAATCACTGAACTATAATGGAACATTTAAACATAAAACTATTAATTTGATTCTTTAAAGATAAAGAAAGTATTACAAGGCTTACTTGTTAAACTGTGTGGGAAAAATGTTTGCAAGTTCATTATGTTCTTGTGTCCAAAGCCAAAATTCACTCCTACATTCTGAGTTATTGTTTTAGAGTCTTGTCATCCATCTGAGCAATAATGAATCTTATCTTTGCTGTTGTTTCAGGTGGAGATATGGAGGACTCATCCCCGTATGAACCTGTAGCCCCCAACCGGCAACCTGATGCTTTCCGCTTGGCTTCCATTTCTTCAGGTAACACAGGTTTAATCTCAACTGAACACTGACCTTATCATGGGAGTGGAAATGTGATATTTGTCTGGAGTGAGTGCAATGAAAAGATTCCACTGGGATTTTTTAATTTTTTTTTTTAAAGAAAAAAAAATCAGTGACCTTGTGTGAAAATCCTGTGAACATTTCTCACTGCTCATCCTCCAGTAAACTGGTTGCTTTTGAATAAACTGAGTGCTTCTTGTTGAATCTGTCTTGGGTTGTGCAGTGGTATGTTTTGTGCAATAGGCTATAGGCTACACTCTCAGTGCACCATCCCACATTTTCCCCAGCCATTGATTTTGCTTTCAGTTGGATTTCTTCTTTAGATCACTAATTAAGCGGCCTGGCAGAGCTATAGCCTGCTATTTAATCTACTGGTTGCCATCATCAAGGTATCAAAAATCAATGTGGTGCTCAACACTTTTAAGACACCGCAACAACACCTAATGCATTACAGAGTTAAAGGCTGTACAACAGAAGCAACACCTGTGTAATGCCTGAGCTGGACCACAGTCAAAAGGAAAATTTGTTTATCTATAAAAATTTCCTGATGACGCTATTTGTTTTTTCTTTATAACCAAAAGCAATCACAAAACCCTGAAAACAGCATACTTTCCTCTCCCTGGCTAATGTATCTTGCTTTGCCACATAGGCACAAGAAAAGTACAATTTTACTTTCCCTAGCTTTAAATATCTAGTGCATCACTTTATTTTAAATATGAGTTTGTATGACACATTGAAGAAGGAATAAAAATTGGAAATAAAAAGGATAAACTATAACTAGTTGAGAGTTGTTTGAGATTGTAGGCGCCCACCTCTTCTAAATCTGTTATCATGGATGCAAATTTACTCTGAGGACAACAAATGTTTCAACATATGTTTGAATTTCAAAGATGGATTTTTTTTGTTCATGAACATCTAGAACTAGTGACACACACAGATACCTCTTTCCGTTTAGATTTGTAGATCCCCAAGCTCACCTCTTGTCATGAGGCGTCCCTGCTTTTGAAATATTTTGCTGTCATCATCTTCGAAATTACATTCATATTTTACGAGTGTATTTCAATTTCAACATTTGACACGGTGTCTATTTTATTAGCAGAAATTTAAGACTTTTTCTTATGAATCTAGATCTACTACAGACGCTTAAATTGTGTAACTATAACAGATAAACTGGCTCCTCTTTGGTTCTATTCTGTGATGCAGTAAATTTGAATAATTCATTTGAACTTTTATTTCATTTCCACGGGGTTGTGAAATTCTTCACTTCAAAAGACAACATATCTCTATTTTGGATTTTCAGCTAACACACACACACACACAAAATAAAAATCATGCTTCTTAATGTAAGTTTGGACTACCAGTGTACGAGCATGGGTCTAAGTGTCCTGGTATAAATAAGGAGTTCAATACAATTGTCCAGGACAGATTTAGATACAACAGGGATATATTGCTTTGTTCATTTTCCTTCAGCTGTTTCCTTCATTCCCTGTAAGGTAAGCTATTGGATTTGCTGTCTAAAATCTTTTTAGCCGCAAGCTTTTCTCATAATTTATAATTTTCTAAGAACAGAGTAATTGATTGTGGAGGTGAAAGAAAGACCACAAGCACTTAGATAAGTAATTACACACTTGTTTATATGGACATGTTTCTCACTTTCCTCACTAAACCACTCACAAGCATTCATAACCATGTCAATAAATGTTAAACGGTATAGGGACTAAGGGAATATATGATACCTGGGTGGTTGATGAGGAGAGGAAAGTGTTTTCTCCAAGAGGAAATGTGGAAAATTGAAAAATAACCTTAGCTGTTTCAAAAGCTTATTTATTTATTTATTTATTTATTTATTTATTTATTTATTTATTTATTTATTTATTTTCTGGAATGAAGATAAAAGACAGAAGTTGTGGTAGAAATGGAAAAGAATTCTATCCAAGTCTGTGTACACTCAGTAAGGTGAAAATGAAACTGAACATATGGAGACTGTTTCTTCATTGCCCCAAGTGATACTACACATGTTTCTCGTTTTAATGGGACAGAGTTGTCATTTTTACTCTTCTTTGCTTGCACCTGCAAGTTGCTTACTCTCCACTCTCATAATCAAAAAGACAAGGAACACATTTAACCCTGTGGTATCTTTGCCTGCAAATAATTGCTGTTGCTTGCTGACACTGTGTATCTCCATCAGCAGTCTTTATGAACCTTAAAGCTGCTCTATGTAAGATGAATATCTTAAATTATTAAATAAAATAACTAAATCAATGTAAATAATTCAAAAAGAACAACTGTTAGGTTACATTAAATACATAAATCTGCTGTGTCTGCTGTGATGTGGAGATGCTGTGCTCACAATACTGACAGACAAAGTGTGTAATATCACTTGTTTTGTTTGTTTTTTAACCACTAGTTGTGCTATAACCAGTTGTAGCGTTTGTTCTACCTTCTTTGTTCAAAAAAGAAGAAGCAGTATATGCAGTGGCTTGATGGCTATTGACTCTTGTGAAAATGCTCATGACACAATTTTGACTTCATGTAATTTAGCAACAGGATAACAGAACATGACAAAAATGGTGGTTCTGTGTGGTTATAAGTCAATCAGGCTGTCACACACATATGCAACGCTGTAAAGAATGCCGCAGCACCAGTTAGGTCAGTGGCTGGAAAAACCTCTGGCCATGGTTTGATGTCAGCAGCAAAAGAAATTGCAGTTGGCTGACCATTCTACACTCACGATGGAAGCAGTGGAAAACACTGATGCTCACATCAATATTAGCTTCTTCTTTTTTTTTAAATAAAAGATGCATGCCCAAACATAACATAAAAGTTGTATATTTAAAAATCAATACAGTAAATCCGGCCCTTGGCCGCCCCTGATATGCAGGGCCCCCTCTGTGAACGAGTTATTCAATGGTTACACCGAATGCTAGTAGACCTGCCTATTTACTGCCACTTACCAGGCTACCAGCGGGCTTCTAACCCCCCAAAGCCCACCCCTTGCATAGGATTTACTGTATGTATTTATATATTAGCACAAATTTAGAAGTAAATAATTAGCATTTAGCAATTAGAACATAAACATTTACATGGTTGCAGCCAAGCTTTAAGCACTTGTGGTTCATCAAGATGATAATGGACACAGTTTGAAGCAGCCAGGGAAGCCCTGGTGTTGGTTTAGGATATGACAGATCAGAGACTTCCACTTGCCCACCACCAGCTCACCATCATGTGGACAGATCAGTAGAGGTGATTGATGATGCTAGCAACCCATGTCATGCTTACATCAATTCCACCTGCTTCCTCCTGTGGTGAGTGGCACCAGAGTCTAGTCAAATTTTGCCCGAATGGCAGCAGATCATCAAGAATGACTTTTTGGTTTATAAAATATGGCAAAAAAAGGTCAACATTGTGTCACAAGCGCTGTAAAACATCACTGCGTAAGATTGTGCTCTTTTGCACCTGTCTGGTTGTGAAGCGCAATTGTCTGCTACAGTCATAAATATTCTGCTGAGATAAACTATGAACCAGTGAGCAAATAAAGAACTTTAGTAACACAGTCTAATATCAACCAAACTCAAATGCACATGATGTAGAAGGTAAGAA
>JBAMYA010000024.1:10240788-10252504 GCA_037176975.1 Arrhamphus sclerolepis | reverse complement strand
ACAGGGGCAGCGTTGTGTTGTTGAAGGAACAGGTTGATTGTGAGGTATTGTGGGGTGGGGATGGGAGGTTGTGGGAGGGTTGTTCAAGTTCCGTTGTGTTGCTTTAATTTGCAGTTTTACCCAAGATATAGCCAGTACAGCTACAGTAAATCTATGTAGCTTGTTTTCTTTATTTTGCTGATGAACAACTCAGGTTTGCTGCTGTTCTATCATTGATATTGATGTCATAAATGTTAACCATAGAACATTTTCAACAGTTATTAACAGTTCAAAAACTGTGAATGATGTTGAATACTGTTGATGCCAATATACAATAAGCTGTTAGGTGTGTAAATAAATAACAAAATGATGCCACAAACAGAATAACTCAAATTAACACAACTAATACAACAGAATGATAGATAGTACTTCATAAAATCACACAATGAGAGTTTCATACAATTAAACTCAATCACAATAAATTATATTCATTATGCCATCGTTACTAAACTTAAAAACCATCAGAACAGCTTGAGTTGTCCACAATAAGTTGCCCCACCACTCCCAAAATACACACACTGTAGTCTACTCTTGAGTTGTTTTACTGTGGTTTGTGAATTGTGTTGTTTTAAGTTTAAGCTCACAGTATTTCTGAGTGTGATGCAGACTTATTGATGACCCCCAACGTAGACTATAACACAAGTCTTATACTTTATTTCAAAAGCTTGCTGAGGATACTGGACAATAACGTACAACCAAACAAGACTTGACTTTCCAGTCAGTCAGATTTTACTTTCAGAAAGAGCAAACAGGTTCCCTTAATGCCACACATTTTTTAATGTTGCTGTGATGTGATTATGTTACAACTTTGCATCCTAAATGATAAGCAGCAACAAAATTCTACATCCCCAAATAAAAAATGATATGATAATAGTCATGACAAGTAAAAAGGCTAAAAGAAAGGTTTTCATTTCTGCAGGTTCATTGATAAGACTTCAGTAACGACAGCTACTGCAATAATTATTTTCACTTTGGGACTTTCCCTTCAGATTTTTAAAATAAATCTTATCCTCTTATATTCTAGTCAGTATTAAAACTATGGGATTTCATCTCTCATCCTGTGCTTTAGGATTAGGGCTTAGTTTACCTTTTCTTAAAAAACCTTTTGCAAGCACCTACATTGTCTATAGTTGTCTGCTTTGTCTTTGTTCCTCCTCCTCCACTCTCTCTCTCTCTTCTCTTCTAGTAGCCTGATTTAATCTATGAAAGAGACAAGTTTGCAGCACAGCTTAGATCCCTGTAATGCTAGAAATTCACTGACATGTGTAACCTTTACAAATTTTACTTAAGCAGTCATGTTAATCCGTTACCATCTGCAAGTTCTTCTCGTCAGAATAAACCATTTTGCCTCCAACCCAGACCACTGGTGGGGGGTTATTTACAGTGCACTGTGGCTTACACTGGGGGCTGAGACATTACATGTCTTGTGATATGTGCTATCACTACATAGAGCAGGTTTAATACTTATCACAGTTCCATTCTTGCAGCTTGGGCTAACTGGAGTGTCCTTGCTAAAAGATTTGTCTTTTTTCAGCTATCTCCTGGCTATGATGACATTAACATGGTGCTTTATCAAACCATTTGTCACTCACCAGTGAAAGATTGGTGTTGTAAGTAAGGACTCTAAATACTTTCAATGTGACCAGTGAAAGTCATTGAATATTATAATCTAACATCCATCCATCCATCCATCCATCATCTATACCTGTTAAGTCCTATCTAGGGTCACAGGGGTCTGCTGGAGTCTATCCCAGCTCTCTCCAGGCGAAAGGCAGGGGTACACCCTGGACAGGTTGCCAGTCCATCGCAGTATAATCTAACAGTTTAATTATTTTGACAGTGTAATGTATGAGTGTGGAGAAGTTGGCAAGGTGACAGTGTTGCTTTAATATGGTTCCTTCTTCAGAACTGGCCAATGAGGGCATAAGGTCAGTGATTATTTTCTGCCAGTTACTAAGATAAATGGCAAGTTACAGCAACGTAGAACTAACACAGTTTTACAGGGACAGCAGCAAAGTGTGTGCATCCCATGCCATCCATTCAGTCCAGTGTCAAAGAAATTCTGCCATTTTTGCTTGAAGGACTGGTCATTCTTCTAAAGTCTGGTTTCTGTCACAAGGTGTGATGACCTTTCCACATTTTACTTAAGCAGTCAGATCATTGATGGATATTATCCCCTCCTGTGGTCTATTCTGACAGTTTCAGGGCAGAGTTCAAGTATATGCACTAGGTGATGGAGATGTTGGATAGAATCCAAGCAGATTTTAAATAGCATCGCAAATATGTGGTAAGGGCAGTATTCAGTGGAAATAAAATTGCTCTTACCATTACAGATGTTACCATCAGCAAGTATTAATGTTATGGGAAACAATATTAATAGTGCAGAGCAAGTTGCTGCCATGATAGCAACTGTTGTCAATTTATTTCAGCAGCCTCCTTTGAACACTAAATACTGAAGATTTATTATAACTTATAATACTTTCTCAATCCATAAATGAGTGAAATTAGTGAAAAATACAGAAAAACACAAAGAAAAAAAAACCAAAATGTAGTTTTTATTAAAATCATACAACCTATTTCAGTGCTAAAGGCTGTTTTTGATCATAGAAGCAAACACAAATTTTCACCTTCATCCTATAAACCGAAGAGAGCATGTCCAATCATGGCTCAAAGTGTTCCACAAAGCCAAAATAAGGGCAAATTTAAAAAAAAAAAAGATGACAAAAGTCTTTTTAAAAATCTAATGGAAGCAAAGAATATTACAAACAAATTGATGATTTATGCAAGTGCACGTCTTTCTTCAACAACACAGTATGTTTTGCTTTTAACACAATCAATGCAATATATTATTATTCGTTATTATGCTGAGATGAGTTTTATTTGATGAACTTATCTAAAGAAGATATACTGTATGCACAAAGTGGTCTCTGTCTAGACTTTTCTCATCAGTAGGACCTTGACAGTGGAATGAGCTACCAAATGCTGTCAGAGCAAGGGCGTCCCTTTACACTGAAGAACGTCTTGAAAAATCATCTGTTCTGAGAGTTTATCCTCTCTGTAAATCTCTTATACACTAAGATGCCTTCACGTCTTTACCTGTTGTTCTTCCCATCTGTTAGTACAGCTACAGTAATATTGTTTGTTCCTTCTTCTGGCTTTCAAACAAAATGGACCAAACTGTAGACAACAAGGCTCATAATTATGTTATTGTTTTTTGTTTTTGTTTTTTTTTATTGTAAAATGTTAGAATAGAATAGAACTTTATTGTCATTGAACCAGCGCCCCAGTACAACTAAATTATTTTCAGGATAGCCCATCCAAGAGAGCAAAGAACACAAGGGTAGACAGGTGCGGGTGACTGAGGCGGCAGCCAAAGTGGCGCAGGGCCTTTTCCTTCGATATATTATATAGATATATTAACTGTTATACAGTTTCATACAAGTTATACAGTTTCATACAAGAGGCCCACCTGTAAGAATTTACTGTCTTCTCATATGTGAGGTGAGGTGGTGTGATACTCTCTATGGTCATATTGTACAAAGGAGCAAATGTTGAGTTGAGCTGTAACTTTAGAGCAATGAGAAAAAATGAAAAACACAGAGGGCCACACACTTTTTCTAATAAACCTATGTACACCCTGTTTCTTACCAATAACTCAAATTAAATTAGTTGATTGTTAACTCTGACTGTAACTATTCTGAGCATTACATTATATGCTCAGAGAATCAACAGCAAGAAAAAAAAAAGAGATCCCATTAAAATGAACAGTAATAGTAAATAATATAACTATAATCATCATAGACAAACACAGGAGGCTGATGTCTGTCATGGTAATCTTCAAAGGTTTTGGTCAAGGTGACTGGACTTCCTCCTCTTGGTTCTTAAAAGAGCTTCTCTCTTTCTTGCTTCTTCAAGAACCAAAGAAAAAAAAAAAGTCCAGGTGCCTTGATTTCAGTCAAAACACAAACACAATGTGCTTTTTAAAAAAAGATCATTGATTAAATCAACCCTTGGCCCATTAATAGACTGCATAAGATGTGAACTTCCATCAGGGTATAAAATTATATGAATCAAAACAGTTTTGAGAAATGAACTGAACATACATTTGCGGCATAATAGATATAATGTGGCAAGTAATGAGTGTCAGAATAAATTACTATCTTAAGCAAGACTTAAAAAAATTATTGCACTTAAGTTATATCGTGGTTAGGATTCAGACAAGCCAAGGTTTTAACTTTGTAGGTGTACAAAAAGTGTAAACACAAAGGACTGTTGATCCAGGAATGTCCTTCCATTCATCGCTACGTTGTTACACTGTACAAGTCAACTGGTGAAATCTGGATATACCACCAACATTAGACACAAAATGAGGAGGAGAATTCATGGCAACGGCTTCCATGGAATTTGGTCAGTATGATAGTTATTTGATGATGGCAAGTTCTCCAGGCAATTGGTCAGTGGGAAAAAAAAAACAAAAACAAAAATTCCATCCCATGAATCCTCCCTCACTGTCTTTTCTGCTGGAATGGTTTTATACTGGTAAACTCTGCCCTTTTTGCATTGAATGTAGTGCTGAATATTTTTTCTGACACAATTCAACTTTTGTGTCAACAGGCCACAAAACAAACAAACAATCAAAAAATAGCACTGCAGATTTTCAAAAGCCAATTTGGCCCTCAGGCCCTCAGTATAGTGTTTGTTCTGATATAGTATATTTGGTTTTACCAGTGGTGGTACTGTGCAGTATGGTCTAACAATTCCACTTTGGCCTGTCAGTCAAAAGAACACAATTCCATAAATCTTTGTGTAAATATAACTTTGCAAACATAAGCTGTCTTGCCATATTCATATTAGAAGGAAGAAATTTTCTATTGGCACTGAAGCCATATTTGAAGCCTTCCCGTTATTGTACTGCCATGAACTTCGACATTTAACGTGCCAACTGAGGCCTATGGAGGCGCTTGAATTTAGTGCAGTTTCTCTGAGTATTGTACTGGCTGAGCTCTGGCTGAACTTGCTGGGACCTCCGCCACTGGGAAGCTTGGCAGCTGCCTTGACTGTTCTTCACTTCTGAATAATCTTTTTCACTGTGAATTGACTGACTGCTTTCCTTAGATCATCTTTCCTCCTTTGTATTGTATTAAGAGGTACCTAAAACATATCCAAACATTCTGATATCTGGATATTCATTTATTAGATGTACATCTGAAAAAATGCCTGGTCATAGTTGGGTAATAAGGAAGTATACAGTCAGTCCTGGATGGAGGACTATACAGGAAAAGAAGAAAAAAGGTTGTGGGACACACCTGTTTCAACACTGTTCTCACATTAGGGGGCAGAACATAACCATTCTTTGGCAATTAGAAAATCAAAATTAATATCATATCACACAAACAGATAGTATTGGCTGCAGTTGTTCGAGGGTCTGTGTGTAATTTACTTTGTTTCCAGACGCAACACTAAGTTAACTCATTTGGAGCAGAGGGCAGCAGAAAGTCCTGCATTCAGGGATCCCTCCTGGAATAAAGTTTAACACCACAGTTAGACCCTCCAACTCTGCACTAAGCCTCTCACCTCTCAGCTCTGTGAGTCCACCAGCCAATTAAACCCAGAAAGCTGCTCGTGTAGCTGAAGAAAACGGAACAGTGCAACAGTGCAGCCTGGCATGCTTTTGAAAAGTTTGACATTTTCACCCTGTTCTCATTACAATTACTATTACTTAAGCTAACACTAAGATCTATTTTTGCATATGTAATGTAGGTTCTTTTGGTTCCTGTGGGTCTGAGTGTAACTTTGCATGTACAGTACTGGTTTGTGCAAAATTGGTTTTGTGTATGCCTGTGTGTATTTATATTACTTTGTTCATATGCTTTGTTATCCTGTGTGGAATTTCCAATCATTTTAATCGTAGCAAAGCCTTCGCCTGTGTCTCTGAGGATCACTAATGAGACTTGTTCCAAATCCCACTTTAATAGTCAGCATTTTTCAACCAAGTTTAAATTAAACAGCATAACATGTTTATTTTCTCACTTTCTTAGTGCCTTTAATAATTCCCTCCTTGCATTGTCAATGAACAAGGAAGCAGAATATTGATACAGTATTCACAGGACAACCTGAAATGCACATCTTGTTAGACCATTTCAGTATCTTTTATAATTTTACAGTGCTGAGAGTGCAAGACTGACAGGGCCACTGATGATGCTCAAGTTTGGAAATTCTCTTTGCTTAACAACAAATGATCAAAACTGCACACTTCTCTTTACTATTCAAGTGTGTGGGAGTGTGATTATAATGATTTAAATGCATTTAGACAAATGTGTCCTGCCTCCAGATATTTTTTTCCCCTTAAAAAAATACAGATATTCACTCAAAATTTTCATTTTATGTCCAGGGGTTACATTCTGCTGACCTCAGAGAAACAGAAGATTTCATCAAGTCCACTGAACGTCCTACTACAAAATCTAGACATATAACTTGACGTGGTTTAGAAAGATGATGTAGTAGTTCAGTGTTATCTTATCTGCCTCTCAAAAATACCCCTTGATACAAAGAGTGTAGATCTAATGACTGGTAAACCCTTTGACACAGAAATGCTTGACATGCTCCTTGGGGTCTGGACTAAAGAATTTCCTAACAAGCTCTTCCATGCTCACCCAGGGCCGTATTAAATCCAAGCGTTGGCAACTTTCCTAATTACTGAGAACATACCAAGAGTCAAGAGTGTCTTCCTAACCTGGGCTGAACTCCCCCACTGCAGTGCGGTGTCCCTGGAGTATGGGATGATATATGAAATGCAGAATTCAAATTAGGCTGACGGAGAGCAATTACTTTGGAAACAAGCTCTCTTGCTCTTTAGGAAAAAAAAAAAAAATTATGAAATGGAAAAAAGAATCCAAATCCAAAAATGAAGCATATGCACATTTTATCCACTCCCTGCCATTCTTACAAGCTCTGTGCAGCACTTGTTCTATCTTTGTTGTGTCACTTTTTTTCTCTCACCAAAAGACAAGTCTTTGGTTTGTTTCTCTCAGTCTGTCTCTTTTTAGATGTACTTGCTTCTTTCTTGCTTTGTTCTCTTTATTCATTTCCCTCTCTACCTTTCTCTCCCCGTGGTTGATAAATCTCCAGAAAAAAAAGAGAAGGTTGTACATTGCCAAAAGTGGAGTAGAATACGTGTTGCATGTAGAGTAATATTAAAACTCTGAAGCCACAAAAGTTATGAAACCATAATTACCAGATATATAGTACAAGCCATTTGTCAATAACCAACACAATAGAATCTTTAAATATTGTCCCCCTAAATCTAATATGTCACATTAGGAAAAATATTACATGACTTAACCCATGCTAGCTCAACTTAACCTGTTATTATCTTTATTAATATAAATGCATATACACATGTGATGGAAACACCAATAATGCTAAAACTTAAGCTTCAAACTTTCCACCATTAAGTTACAATTAAGAAATGCTTTTAGTTTAAAGGTGAAGTTTGTTTAATACCAAGAACATAAGTCCGGTTGCCTTTTATTCAAACTTAAGATTCTGTGACTTTGAAGACTGGAAGAATCTAAACCAACAAGTTAAATGTATGTACAACAAAAAACTTACAAACTTCTTCTCCACTAACTTGGTTGCCTGGGTGACAAGTCCTATCCCATGCAGTAATGACCAAAAACTGAAGATTTTACATGCACTTTATTTAGAGGAGAGCAAAATCAGACTTTTGTTGTTATTTTTCTTGGTAATGGGCTCCTCAAACCTTGTCTGGCTGGCCAATTATTTTTCTCTTTGACACATAAAATTGGTCTGGTTTCTCTAAATTTGCCATTGATTTCCAGGGGGCAGTACCAAGGAACGCAGAAGGAACTGCATCTGGATAGTTCAATCAGAGAAATGAAGCATGTCACAAGTCAGACTGACAACCAGACTAGTGTCAAGCAAAGGCATCCAAAATGTTGTGCAGTGGAGTAGGAAATCCAGTGAATGACTGATGTCTGTTTTGCAGCCAACTTTGGGATTTTGAATAGTGGAAATATGGCTGGCCATGCTACTCCAAACCATAATCTTCTTTATATATCATAACCCTGAGAAAAACAGCTGATATATCAATATTAAAACTGGGCCTAAATATACAATTTATCAAAGGATCAAAAATTGGATCTCAGTTGTAAGTCTTTATTAAAAACACTTTACAACTTCATAACTGTGTTGAGTCTACAGTCAAGATTGCAGATTTCTTGCCTTTTTTTTTTGGCTAATGTACACAAAACCTAATACACAGAGGTCCATATTGTCACTGCAGTTTGCAAAATAGTGTATTTCACTGGGGATGATGTCGACATTTTACATCAGGGGGATTGGCTGCTGTCCGGTCTCCATTGTTGCCGTTTTAAAGCAACTTTACTCTAAATATAAATAAATTAAAAAAAATTTTTTTCAAATCTGTTGCTGTTTTCTTGAGCTTTCAAACTCTTTGATTGCTGCTCGACATATTAAAGACTACTCTGTTTTCAAAAAATGACGTCCTTGGTTAGGTTTAGGGATTAAAAGTTTAAGGATAGAAAAGTATCATTTCCTTTGTCAAAACATTTTGTCAACATAATGACATTAAAACATACATTTCATGGAATAGTGATTGATGAATCAATTCAGTTCAGTTCAATTCAATTTATTCGTATAGCGCCTATTTACGACAAGTCCTGCTCCCTCTGCTAAACCCACAAAATGTGGACACAAGTCAAATTTTTGCTTTGTGGCAAAAAAAGAAAAGAAAAGAAAAGAAAAGATTACAGTAGGGGCTTTCATTAAGCCAAAGTTTGTTAATTTTGTGACTGTTTCATGTTTTTATGTGACGCGTGGCTGTTATACTACCTCAGTTTGGCAAGGTAATTGTGTGCTATGAACTGATTTTCCACTGGCATTGTTTCAACTGTGGTGGCCAAACATTCAAAATATATCCAACTAAATCCAGAGTCTGATGCAGAGCTGTGGGCTACTATAAGATCCCATGAAACTCAATGGAACAGTTAGTTGTGTGGGCGTGAAATGGCCCATATGTTAATCTATTCTGCTACAATAAGGTAGTACACTGTAATGGTGATACTAAAAAATATTACGTATCCCACACATTTATTGTGTTTTATAGCATTTAATAGCAATCCATCCTCCTGTTCGTCTATCTATTCATTCAGCCAGTGCCTCACTCATTAATTTGTCCAGCAAGGTAAAAAATATATTTGTGTAGACTATTACAAAGCTGAGAGATGTTGATTGCATTGCTGATGGGTTGGGTTAATTATCCTGTGCAAGACTCTTGCATATTACCTGAATTATCTTCAATTAATTCAAAGCTTTGTAGCATGTCTTTTTAAGTGGCTGCTCACTCTGTTCGTCTGTTTGTCATTTCATTTCATCTATCTGTCATGATCAGCTGCTTTAATCAACTACTCAAGTCTTCCCTTCCCTCTTAAAGCTTTTCCATTTTTAAGTCTCATATCATTAGCTTATCAACTGTTTTTACTGCATATTATAGTAGGATATGGCTTCTGAAAACCTGTTTTGTAATGCACTTGGAAAATCAATTAAAACTTTGCAACACAATGTAGAACATTTCCCCTCCCAACTCTACCTCATTGCCTTCTTCCTCTAATCCTTCTGCACTTGCTATCATTCTGTTTGTGTATAAGCACTTCCCAGCTATCAAGTGGACGTGTATCTTATGTTTGCTCCAGGACATCTTTTTTGGTTGAGCACCAAATTCAATCTCAGCTTCAGCTTCCCAATTAAAGTTAGTAAAAATAAGTCCATAACTGCAGCCTTAAAAGTTGCTTCAGCCTAGCTTGGTCAGATAAATCCCATTTCACCCCCCCCACCCCCCACCCCCCCACCCCCCCACCCCCTCCAGTGGCCCACATTAGAGCCTGCAGATGGCCAGGAGAGATTTAGAAGCTGCAATCCATCAATATAATGTAGCCTGGACGACTGGACAATCGCCCTGCTAACATCTCCTCCAGCTGGACCAAGCCGCTCCCCTTCGGGCCTGCTCCGTGGTTGGCCCACTTTAGTCAAACTTTGGCCCTGCTTCGGCCTCCACATGGCAGTGCCAAAGTCAGCTTTCACTTCAGTCATCACTACAATCACAGATTAATCAGTTAGCTCCTGCTTCAAAAAGGCTGCCTAAATGTCACATTCACTTTGTATTCTGTGATCTTTAATGTTGTCATAAAAGTACATGGTGTCTGGCTTTTCTGTGGCTTACACTATCAAGACTGAGGATGTTATGCTACCAGACATCTGCAATGGAGTACAAGGATAAACAAATCTCAATATAATTCAATGATGGCTTATAAAAGTCAAGTTTCTTTTAAACGTTTTTTTTGTTCTGTTGATCTTAAGATAATTCTCTTAGCACTCTGCCAGTTTATGAGCACTCCTGGTACATTAACTTGGGTCCATCCAAATAAATGCGCTGATTAAGGGAAGCTAATTAACACATGCTCACTTCTCACAGTGATGAACCGTTGAGATTCTGATATTCTTCACTGGCTTTGAGTTTTTTTGTTTTATCAGATGTGATCTAAAAACACAATTTCATTGATTTCGGTGGTTTGGTCATTTTTCACCCCTCCCACCCCTGCTGGAATTTAATGTACTCACATCACCATTTCTTGGATTGATAATATGCCGTACGGTGCACCACTTGGAAACTATACAGAATCTCTTGCACATGCCTCGATAAAAGATGCCCTTCTTCCTGCTCCAGGCTGCCTGATAGACACGGAGGGAGATTGGTTCTGTTGAATAAGAAATGAATCTCTCTTGAGTGTCACCATGCTGCCATGACCCCTGAAATATCATTATCTACAGGGGAAGGAGGTTAACTTCTCTAATATAGCCTGAATACAGGAAGGGGTGTCACCAATGAACTATATTGAATGGACCTGCTTTATTACAAGTGTATTTCAGAACAACTTTTTTTTTTTTGCCTTTCTTCCACTGCAAACTATTTACAAAAACATCAAAGTATACTTAATGACACAATGTGTTATCAACAACTATACAGCGATAGATACAATCACAGTACTTCATATTTTTTGTACAAAAGAAAGAAATAAGAGCACCCATTTCAAATTCAACCCCTCTCAATGCACTTGAATGGCTGATACAGCATAAAAAGAGTTACAACTTAGCATTGACCTTAGCATAGCTAGATCAGATGGAACAGTATTACTGTTGTTTCACACTCACTGGTATCACAGTTGCATGCTTTCTTGAAATTATTTTTCCCAAGGTACTCCTTTGCATACATTGTTTCCATTAAACTAATGAGAGATAACTTTTTTTGTTTACTTTATAATGAGTGAAAATATCAAAGAAAATTTAATCTAATTTAATGTTATTCATATTAAATTGAAGCCACTTGCTCTGACAACCTGATTATTAATTAGAAATGGTGATCATCACAGCATTCTATTACCAGTAAATAGATATTATATTTCAAATCCAATTTGGTATCAACAGTCAATTCATTCCCATTTGACTCTGAAGCAGACTGATTCAGTAATTCAGTTTAGATGAGGTAGGCCTGGCTGGAGGCTTCCCTCAGCTGGCTAACAGTTGTTTCGAGAAACACCGTAAGCAAGGACATTATTGAAGTGTATCCATATATGTATAT
>JBAMYA010000024.1:10210528-10228125 GCA_037176975.1 Arrhamphus sclerolepis | reverse complement strand
AGTGGAGTTTGGAGTGTGACTGTTTGAGGTTGTGGACAGGTGTCTTTTATACTGGTAACCAGTTCAAACAGGTGCCAATAATACAGGTAACAAGTGGAGGACAGAGGAGCCTCTTACAGAAGACGTTTCAGGTCTGTGAGAGCCAAAAATCTGGCT
Organism: Arrhamphus sclerolepis; assembly: GCA_037176975.1. NCBI lineage: Eukaryota > Metazoa > Chordata > Actinopteri > Beloniformes > Hemiramphidae > Arrhamphus > Arrhamphus sclerolepis. The sequence goes on along the minus strand of JBAMYA010000024.1, from coordinate 10,227,969 downwards.
TGTTTGTAGGTGAACAAATACTTATTTCCCACTAACATTTGCAAACAAATTCTTTAAAAATCAGCCAATGTGATTTTCTGGATTTGTTTTTCTCATTTTGTCTCTCATAGTTGAGGTATATCTATGATGGAAATTACAGGCCTCTTTCATCTTTTTAAGTGGGAGAACTTGCACAATTGATGGTTGACTAAAATACTTTTATATGCACACATATATATGTTAGCCTTGTTCATAGAGTGTTTAAGGAGTTCTGATCTCCTTAAATAAAAAGCTGAATCGTTGTCAAATGGCAATACAGCCCAGTATTGTTCTTCCCAGTGATGATTGGTAGAGGGTTGTAAGATTTTCAGTCATTTCTCTCAAAATATTAACAAAAGCTGTCTCAGTTAAGTCAATATGCTGTTCCCCAATATTGCTTCATGCCTTCTGTGTTTTTGATTTCCACTTCAATATTGCAGTGCAGGTTATGTTACAAGCCTGTTTAACTTGGTTTCAATTCTCTGCTGAGTAAGGGGACATAAGGTTCTGGCATGTGACGGAAGCTGGAATGTGTTGTTCTGAATGAATGCCATCTGTCCAACATTGCCCTTTCAAGAGTATTGACTGGGAATCCCGATGCATAGTGATGCCAAAAAAAAGAAGGTCCTTGCCCAGAAAATAGCTGTGGGTAGGACAGAGAGTCACCTCTGACCAGAGCAATGGAAACGCTGTTCCAGGGTCATCACCATGTACAGAAAACACAAGCAAAAGACACTGAAAATTGTTTGTCAGTGGAAAGATATTAACAGAACTCTACTCACAAGGTCAATGCTGCGCTGTAAGGATTTTTTTGTGTTTTGATTTTTTTATGACATTGAGTTGTGCTGACAATACAGAAAAAAGACTGAAGGAAGAGGATAATAGTCAAATCTCAGCTTTTCCCAGTGCCATTTCATGTGAAAAAGGACACATTGATTGGTTCCAGTTGATTCAACTATGGTTAAATTCCCTCACCATTAACTTTTGGTTTGTATGTAAGTGAGGAGAAGAGAAGATGGGATAACAGAGATATTATCCAAAAAAAAAAAAGAACAAACAAAAAGCACCAAAGATGATAAAAGAAATCCATGTGGGTAGAGTGGGGTTAGCTTACAAAGACACATCCTTTGTTTTTCTCATTTGCTACATGTAACTTCTATTATATTTGGAGCTATTGTTTCATGGTTATTGTTACGCCTTCTGTAGATGAGTTAGAGATATGGTTTTTAAAGCCTCTTAAGGCTGAAGCCTGAAAGAAGTGATAAGAGCGAGCGCCTGCATTTTCCCATTTAACAGAAATTAACATCTGTGGAAGAGCTTATAGAAAGAGCTCAGAGCCTGTCAAAACCAGACAGACAGAAATCTCAATGAACTGTTTTTGGAAGGTTTCTGATAACTTTTTCTTCTTGCTTCCTCTCTTTTATGAGGAAATGCTTTCTGAGACTGACATTCATCTGATTTAATTCTTACTGTTTGTCGCGGGCATCAAGTGATAAGAATAAGAATCCTTATGAAAAGCCATTAGTTTTCTATTATTGTCCAGATAGATGGACAAGCACTCAGCACTCACCCGACTGACTATGTTTAAAGTGTCAGGGTGGTTGAAAGAAGTCTACCTCGGTAGGGGCTCCCCTGCCTCCTCCCTGTGGGCTGAGTGGCTGAAATGACCATAAAACACTGTTGAGCTAGACAGCCTGTAATTTCAGCAGCAAGACATGCTTTGCCGAGATATAATGGAAAGTCCGTGGAAGCCATGAAATGTGCTGCATCCTGATCTTGGAACACCATTGTCTGAACACTCAGGACACTTCTCTAAACTTTAAATTACTGTTTTTAAGCTGTCATTGTCTGAAAGAGCTCCACTGCTAAAAAGAAACTTGTGCTAGTTTCTTTAATGCTCTGTGGCCTATTCTGTTCCACCAGAAATCTGGCATTCATATTCTTTTTCAGTAAAAGACAATTGTATAAGAAACAATAAAATGGGAAAGGTGCTTTCAAACATTGGTTTGTTGAGACACAGAAGTGTTGTTCTCTCTACTACTTGCATCTCTCTCTCTCTCTCTCTTTCTCTCTTTTTTTAAGCATCTGCTCTGTTATAGTGGGTACAAGTGTCTTTTTTCACCATGAATGGAAATGGATGAGAGAGAGCTCTCAGTGAGGAGCACATAAATATGTTGAGACGGATATGTTTGTATTTGGGTGTGTTTCGCCTTTCTTTTTATTATATTATGTACTTTATGTTGTGTATATCTGTTGGAGTGTGCACTTGAGTGTATCTGTTTTAGTCTCAGTGCAATACAGAGGAAGCATATGTCCAGTTTTCTCATGCAAGGTTATACGGTATATGTGATGTTAGCAGCTTGTCATGTCAAGAGGCTCTCTTGGTGATCTGTAAGGAGGCTGGATGGAGTTGAAGTAATGAAGTGTATCTGATTTCCCCCAGCAAATCCCAAGTGTACTGGGGTTTTACTGCTGAAAGTCCAAGCCTATCACACAACACTGGCTGTGTTTCTGCTATGGTCAATGGCATAGAAAGAAAAACACTGACAGACAGGTGGATTGTTATCGCGTCAACCCTTATTCCCCCTCAGACAAATACTGGTGTTCCTAGACCTAAGATGCAGTGTAGCATCACTTTGGTCTGGAACATCTTTCAGACAGACTGCATCATGTGTGCATTTATTCTTCACTATAGGTTTCCTGAATGACAATGTCCCTTCTGGGGAAGCATTAGATCATTTTTCTAACTGATAAACATGCAGGTAGGGGCTCAGTATCATTACAATGCATCTCATCTCATCCAATTACTTTAGAAACTCATGAAAAACGTAGAAATGATGAATAACTGATCAAGCAGTGCCATTGTGATGCAATGCATATTTAAAGAGAAGGCAGTATGTAAATTTCTGTGACATTAGCATTCTACCTTTTTAGGTTGCTGTGATACGCAGTGCTTTGCACCATCAGCTCTTTGTGGTGGTAGGTGTTTTATTAAAAATGAATCTTTTTAATACTACTATTACAGATTTATTTTCTCAGATGTTTTTCACCAACTACAGTGTAATTCAGTGAATAAATAGGCAACAATTGCAATTTGCTGATAGCCTATGGTTTTGCTAATTGTTCAAATATATAGATGAAAATACTTCTAACAGCAGAATTCACCAAATTGAATTCTAATATGTAATTTTTTTTTTTTTTGAATGAAACAAAGTACATTATTTCCTCTGGTTCTGTACACACATGTCATAGAAAAATGTTTTTGGTCTGTTCTGGAGCCACGGATGTAGCACACTTGGCATAAAACTTATTTTTCTTTTTTTTTTTCTTTTTCTTTGTTACTTGCCATTTAGGGCTTTCAAATAAGAAAGAACATTAAAAGGATAAGACTTAATGTGGCCTTTTAGATAGCAACTCTGTTTTTGTATGGCATAAATGAAGAGGCAGTTTGACATTTTTGCCAGTGTATTTGTTTTTTTCAACAAAAATATCATACACTTTCTAATATGTTGAGATAGTCATTTTAAGAAGCAAATCTGTTGACGGACAAATGAAAAGCCTTATTTAAAACAGTCTGACTCAAGAATAGGCAAAGGTTTTTATATTCTATGCTTCTTTTAGAAATTGATCACCCTCTTCTACAAAGTAAAAGGGAAAACATTTGACTGAATAAGAAAATGTCTCACACTCAATATCAGAAAAATCTGATAATAAAAATCTTTCCATGTCAGCTTTGAAAAACATTAAAAAAATTATAATTCCCAAAGACTTTTTTTTTTTTTTTAACCAAGCGGTTAAAAAACATTGAACAGTTAAAACATTTGAACAACAGCCCATATTGTGTAACCTTTCTATGTTTGCATACACATGAGGTTCGTGTGTGTGTGTGTGTTTCTGCTCACTCGCGACAACACAGCCCCAGGTACATTGCATCTCCTTTGAACCTCTTGCTGAAAATGGTGGTCAGACCAGGTCAGGTTGAAGGACTGGTGGCCAAAAGGAGGAAGAGATGTGCAATAACTGTGATTCACAGTGGGAAACTGTGATGTGAACAGCACAGACAGGACAACTTTGCCCACGTTTCTCCCAATGAACTTACTTAAATGAATTAGCAATGCACCTTAGGGGCCTGCACGGACTTACAACTCTTAACACAAACAGGAAAAACAAAACATGCTATTTTTAACAGGTCCCATCCCTTCTGGTGGGACCTGTGACTTTTGAGAGACAGTTGAAATGTCCAAGTTAAGAATGGAGCCTATGCAGCTGAGAGAGGCAGGATACATCCTCTGTTATCCATACAGAAAATGGACTACAACAGGGAATATGTAGCATGCTGTGAATATAGTTGATGGCTTGTCGGGAGTGAGTCATAAGTGAGAACTGGTTGCTATTCAGAGCACCTGTTGTTGAGGCCAGGCAACAGATGTTACATATACTTTCACAGTTCGATGCAGGTTACAACTGGCAGTTCTCGTTAGTAAAATAAAAAAGTGGTGCCAAAACTTAAACCCTTTTTTTTTCAGCTTGTGCATGTGTTTGTGTTTATTTATCATGTACTTGAAGTCTATAACTAAACCACTACCCATCTTTGTCTCTGTCGTCCCTAGGTCTAGGTTGGCTGATTACATAGCGAATTGCTTGGTGACTCCACACACCATGGGCACCTGCCCAAACCAAGACAATCATCAAGCCTGCTTGAACTCTTATGCAAGGCTCATCGGTCAGTAAAGGGCTGTGGGATGACATTGTGATGGATTTAGAATCTGTTTGTGAGGGAGAAAAGGTGGGAGTGAAATGGGTGGGTTCAGACAGAGATGCACTTTCAGAATAACACTTTTTTTTATAAGAGTCAAAAGGCAGAGACAGCATGACAGCAGTTTAGTATACTTTTATCACAAAGACAAGAAGACAGAGGAGAAAGCCCCCCCCCCCTTTTTTTTTTTTTTTTTTTTCTTCTGATCTCTCTACCAGCCCACTGGACATCAGTTGAGTACCAGAAGTAAATTAGGGAGTAAAGGCCTTGAGAGAGTGTTTACTTAATTAAAACACTTGAGGACCATCTGTTTGGTCATAATAAATGTGCAACGACTGATGCATGCATATTTTCAGTTCTCAGCTTAGGTGATGTTCTGGAGGAATATCAGAGATTAAAAAATATCTGTAAATTCAAATTTGTATAGGATTCTTCTTCTTCTTCTTCTTCTTCTTCTTCTTTTTCTTCTTCTGATTATTCTTATTCTTATTATTCTTATTATTCTTATTCTTATTATTCTTATTATTATTATTAGTAGTAGTAGTAGTAGTAGTAGTAGTAGTAGTAGTAGTAGTATTTTCTCTTTTTTTTCCAAGTGATTGCTTAAGTGTCATTGTCAGTGTATCCCTGTCTCGTGTTCTATAATAATGCAATATGAAGGGATGATATGGCCAATACTACCTAGATTTCTCAGGAAAGTGTGCCACAAAATGTGTCCAACATTTTATGACTCCAGCTGACTTCAGTATTTCAAAAATAAAATATTTCACTGATGTAGTGCTTTATTTGAACAGGGCATACACTTGTGAAAGCAACTCCCTTGCAAAACATTTATAACATAATGGGCTCCTTTGCATCTAAATAAAGCCCTACAAAATGGTTCCTGTAAACTCAGAGTGAAACCATCCCTGTGACTAACATTTTGTTGGCCATTTTACATACTATTTGCAATAAATGTAGTCCATTATTGTCCATTAGTGACCTATACCCGTTTGTCCTAATGTGTGTATTTATGTGCGAATGCCCTTACAGGGACAGAAATTACTCCCAACTATGTTGACAGCAGCGTCTCCAACTGGACTATCTCCCCGTGGTGCACCTGCAAGGGCAGTGGAAACCAAGAGGAGGAGTGTTGGAACTTCCTGCGGTACTTCACCGATAACACATGCCTAAGTGAGCCTACCCAACACGTGCATACTCTGCATACATCAAAATGTGTTTTGCAACTGATAGTGGTTCTACAGTCATCTAATATTGATGACAGCAAAAGTATGTGATGCAGTAGTTACCCTTGCTAACATGGTAAAACAGCGTCCGCCAGGAGACTTAGCCTAATGCAACTTTAATGGTTTTATGTCAGAATCTGCGTTCAAATGTTGTTGACATCTTTAACAAGATATTTGTCATTTTAGTGGGGAGTCAAAGGTGTCTGGGAGTGCTTTTGCAAAGAAGTCACAGATGAAGGGAGTGTTGAGATGTTCTCACATTTCATTATACTGTTAAAAGAAAAAAAATCAGCTCTTAGAAACTGAATAAATGAAATGTATTTAGAAAAATTGTAAGATGCCTTTTGTGATAATGGAAAAAGAGGATAGCTAGTGATTAAAATATTGAAAATATTTATTGGTGAATAGATGCTTGGATAAATGAATGCATTACAGGACTGGGTGGAAGTCCCAATAAAAAATGTATCTGCTATATAGCTGAATAAAACCTCTCCTCAGACATCCCTTTATCCACTGATTAAGTTGGAATTAAACATTCTAAGTTTCTCAGAGGCAAGTAATTTTTTTATCACTTGTCATCCCTCCTGTGGGCAAGATCTGCCCAGACTTTAATACAAAAGAAACCATTTGCATGTCGTTTTCGCATTTAATCTGAGAGGGCTTATCCTTTCTGAGAGAAGAATGTTTTGAAAAGGAACAGACTAGCAGAAATGGAATAAAAGGGAAAGCTACGGTAAAATACATTTCATTTGTACAACTAATGCATAACACTCACGGTGCAGCATGACAGAGTGGTTAGTTTCAAATATCCTTATGCTTTTTTCACTCTAATGTGAAATATGGCAAAGCTCTCCTTCCTTGTTATGGCATAGGGAGCAGTGTCATCAGCCCTACAAGACACCGTTGCCTTTAACATGTTCTATTGTGTGGATAATGCTTTCAGACCATTTCAATAGATTGCTGGGTTACTGTTTTAGCTGAGTGTGCAGGATGAGGGATGAGGCTGGAAGCTGAGGAGGCGTCTTGAAAAATAACACAAAATGCAGCATCTCCTCTCTGCAGTCAAGGGGAACAGGCGATAAACTTCCACTTCCAATGGGGACGAGGATAAATACAAAAACATAAACTCACTATATGGCGCGGTGCAATACATATTCAACCTTCCTCATCCTTCAGGACATTAAAATAACATTTTTTGAAAAAGAATCTGAGCTGTATCCTGAGCTTTGGAATATTGGCTTAATACTGTAATATTACCAATAATCCTTTTGACGTTAATGTTGAGCTTTTTGATAGTTTCAAAGATAAATAAAAATCCCTCTAAATAAGATGAAAACCTAAATTATTCTGCTGGAAAAGTTGTTGCGTGATAATATCCTTATTCCGTGACATCCGATGGAAGTCCAGTAATTTTGGAAAATGTTTCTTCTGGTACTTTAGCTTAGTCATCCTCCTCATGCCTCCAACATTTCTGTTCTCTTTAAATTTCACCAAAATGATTTTTGGTGGGTTTTAAATCAACGGTAATGGGTGAGTCCTCATGTTCAGCATCTTCTGAAGAAGCATGTTGGTGGGCTTTAGAAGACCCTTTAAATATTCCTTCTACCATCTGATGGCATTCCAACTGACAGAACGTCAACCCCACTATGGTGTGGGGTTGTGGTTTTGTGAAACAGTGCCGCCCCACCTCAGGCTCCTGACTGCTAGGCAGAATCTTCTTGGAGCCTGTTGAAAGTAATTTATTTGGCATCGCTTTACTCTTCCCACAAACGAATAAATGCCTCAGCAACAGCGGAAGCTGCAGTCAGCTTGGTCTGCCGGTGCCTGACTGCTGCTTTTGAAGTCCCGTCCTCCTCAGTTTTACAGCCTTTCTGACCCAGGGTGTCCACCACAAGTTTGAGGATCGATACCAGAGCAGACAGTGACAACTATGCAGTAACAACTCACGTCAGCCGCCTTAACATAATGCAGAACATGGCCCATTCAGCCTCAATATCACCCACCTCCCCCAAGATTCGGGTCTTCAGGTCTTTTTTGGATGACTGTGAAATTTTGGTCATTGCCTGGCTGGAAAGTTAATTTGCATCACAAACACGCTATTGTCATCATTGTCATCCTGAAAACGATTTTGTATATAAATAGTTCAGGATGACAGTCACATGGTCAAGTTTCCCTGTAACATGAAGAACCCACCTCTAGCATGATGTTCCTGTTGAAATACACCTCACCTCATCCACATACCTTGGTTTCCAGAAAATGTTAACTGGGTAAACTGTTTTACATTAAGCAAGGCTGGAAATTGATTGTGTAGAGGCAATCACTTCCCAAAATCAAACTAAACTCTCTAGCATTTCTGTTTCTGTTGATCAGCTACTGATAGACAAACTACAAAATGTTAAAGTTAAAACCATGTGTTTGACAAATGAGTTTGTCAAATGCATGACTGCTCTACATTTATTACTATAATATAAAAATTTCTAATAGTAGTAGGAATAACACTAATAGTAATAAAAACTCAAAACAATGACAGCAGAAAATGTATTAAAATAAGTTCCAATAATATGCCATAAATAAAAAAAAACAAAAATCAAAACAAAACTTTTTCCAAAACCATACTTGTCTTTTTCTCACTTGAATATTATTCCACAGCCTTGGTGGTCTTACTTTGACGTCTGTCTCCAGCCTTGCCTTGGGAACATTGAGCCGCAGCTGGTCTGCAGATGTGAAAGCATAAGCAGGGGTGTTATTGTGTGAGAAGGTAAAACATGCAGGATCAAACATGGCTTTTGAGTTATTTAAAAATGAAAAATAAGATTTTATGATCAATTTGTGAATCCACCTGTTACCAGTGCACTCAGGCTGAAACAGAGTCAAAGGTGTTACTGTTTTCTTACAAAATTCTGTACGAGCTGAGGGTGGTTTAAAGAGTGAGTGGCAGGCCAGCAAATACTGAGTTGCAGTCATTTAAACTGATCAAGAAATTATCACCAACAAAAGTTTGAGCATTGTTGAAAGTGAGGGATTTTTGTGGATCATGGCAGTTTAAGGAATGCTACAGGATTGCTTTAAAAAGTTATGGTTGGAATAAGTCAGGATTTACAGGATTTTTTTCAGATTTTTTTGTTTATTTGTTTGTTGTTTTCATTTTGTCCGTGAGGGCAATGGTAACCTTGACAAAAAAATGTTTTGAGCTGCTTCTTGAATCCAAATATCACCAGCTCAGTTCTATCACTATTTAACAAAATTTTATTTGAAGGAAAAAATAAAATCAAGACTTTCAACATTTCATATCATTAAGACAGATGTCCTAACTGAGGTGCATTCTGCTCAGTTTCCTCAAGATGTGAGGATTAGTATGACTTGGATGACTGAGAATCTACCCTGTCATCTGTTGAATTTACTGATAAATGTGTTATCTGGGGAAAAAAAAATGATGCTGACCTGAACAAGTGGTAACATCTATACGAAAAATAGAAGATGGTCCAGTGAGTTTTGTTTTTTTTCTTTCCCCAGAATAGACAGTGGAAACAAGAAAAGTGTAGTCACTTTGGAAAGATTTAAAGAAGCCAAAGACAACCCATTTCACATCCACACAGTTGTAAATCAGATAGAACATCAGTAATGATGGCATAGAAAGCTAGAAAGCTGCAGATTCTATAACACAATGACATCATAGCAGTCAGCATCAGATTTCATTCTTAAATAGTTGTCCTCTCACTACTGTTATGATGTCTGAATCTAGGATTAATTAAAAAAAAAAATAAAAATCTAAAATCTTAGTAGTCATTTATAACAAATGGAAGTTATAAATATTGAATTTTAACATAACATAAAAGGTATAGGTGAACATGGTTATGATATTGTTCCATTGTTATTTAAATTGCCTAAGTTAATTTAAAAATTGGCGAAAAAAAAAAAAAAAAAACTTGAAATCAAAGACATGCTATGAATTAATAAAATATCTAGCCATAAAAAGACTGAAACCTCTTTTACAAATCCTGATGGGTAAACAAAATATATAAAAGACGGACCAGGAGGATCTCACACCATTAATTAACTAGAAAAGAAAGAAGAGATAGACTTAGTAGGTCAGATTAGGATAAGACTAGGATCCTGAGAAGACACAGAGAAGGTGAGATCTGTACTTTAATGTTCGTGTGTGTGTGTGTGTGTGTGTGTGTATATATATATATATGTGTGTGTATATATAAAGGTTGTAACAATGTATATTGTCACAATGTTTCTTCCTTCATTCTTGCATCTTTTTTCTTCTCCCACCCTCATTTGTCTGTTACCTCATCTGTCCCCGTAGGAGGAACAATGCAGACTTTGCCCAGGGGTTAAGGAAAAACCTGTCCAAAGTCATTTTAAAAAATTAAACTGCTAACAGCAATGAGCTTAATCACTGCGTGGAACATTTGAGTGCAGTGAAATATCCTAGGTGGAGACCCTTCAGCCATATAGCTTGATTTATGACTCCCACCCCAACACCACCACCACACACACACAAAGGAAAAAAAAAAGGAAAAAAAATCTGTGAAGGGATAGCTAGCTTTATTCAACCCTGACAAACAGATGTGTAACATGGTATGTCTAAGCAGTTCTCCACCAGCTCTTCAATGAACTTCATGACTCCTATCTGTGCTTTTGTTTATTTCTATTATCTATCAAAATTTAAAACATGATGGCTGCTTTGGAATATGCTATGTGGGTAGGTGTATGTTTTTTTGTGTACATTTTTCTGTGGTTTGTTAAGCCTCATACACACTGTGTGGGTGGACTGAGGACGTGACAAATACACCAGGAGTACCAGGCCTGTGTGGCCAACAGATTATGCATGTTAATTCCACAACTATCTTGTGTGTCCTTTGGTGCGGTGGGAAAATGGCATTTCCCCTTTGTTTGGGAATGTTTTGAATTTGATCAGTCACATAAATCTATTCAGAGTCATCTCTGAATGCTGACCTTATAATGGAGGTGGTTGCCAAGCAATTACATGCTTTGCCTTTTCTGTGGCTGAAAAAAAGAAACAAGACTCGTGTTTTAAATGGATGAGCAGTGAAAAGGTACTCAGCCCCTATTTTACCATATCTAGCTGAAAAGCTGACTGAACAGGGATTTATCACATTTTTGCAGACTTGCAAGTACACTTCCAAAATTACACACATACGTACAGTATTTCTGCAGGCACAGATACAAACCACTCATATAAATTCAGAGTGCTGTCCTCTGTTTGAACTGATTGATATGCTAGTTTTAAGACATTCACTTTCCATTCTATGCTTGCAAACAAATTAGGGCTCATCATCTCAAGTGTGGACATTATGTTACAATTTGGTGAGCTTTGTGCAATTTGTGAAAAGCGGTTGCAGCATAAAACCATTTTTTGCAATGAGCCAAGACCACAAACCAGAGTTGCTGCATTTGATAAATGGTTTCATTGTATCTCTGCAGGATTTTCTTACAGAAGGATAATTACTTGCAAAATTGACAGGATACACATATAAGGCAGTGAAAAGAAAAAAAACACAGCTGACAATATTAAACATAAGGTAACACTGCCATCTTGTTGGACAGTAAATTTCAAAGCAGCCTCCCTAGAGACAGATTTCAAAAACAAATCTGATTGCTGCTTGTGATTAGTTTGGCATACAACTCTCAAGTGTACTGACAAAGCAAAAAGTCTGGCTCTCTGCATTATCTAGTGCAGGAAACCAAGAAGATGACTTAGAGCTGTTTGTTTGCTATCTGACTGTTGGGACAAAAGTCAAAAACAAATGACTATTCTTTGTCTATTTATTCTGTTCATACAGGAAATGCCATTCAAGCCTTTGGTTATGGTATGGACAACACACAGAACAAAAGCGTGACTATCCCAAGCCCTTCAGCAATGACGAAAACAGAGTCTGGCTGGTCCACAGACATCTTAGGTCATTCATCTGTAACTATCCAAAAGGTAATAGTTTTGCAGTAAATATCTCTCTCTCTCTCTCTCTCTCTCTCTCTCTCTCTCTCTCTCTCTCTCTCTCTCTCTCTCTCTCTCTATCTATCTCCCTTAATTACACACAAATATATATGTATATGTATGTATGTATATATACATACATACATATATGGATCATCTCAAAACTGAACCACAAAAAACTCTACTTTGTATCCATGAAAGAGGGATTTTATACTGTTGCAAAATCCTAAACCTCAGCATGCTGCTCTATTCACATGCATTCTATCTTGCTTGTTAAACCAACTGGCACATCAAAACAAACGTTTTATGATAAGAAAGTTTTTTTGCTACGCCCAAGATGATGACATGTGGTTGAAACATTTTATTTCACTCTCAGACAATGGAGCAGTGAAAGGAATGGGAGATGGAGGATTTAATCTGGATTAGAGGTTCTGAAATACTGGCCCAGGGCCTGTTTTCTGCTGGTTGCTGTCTACACTGAAGGGCTGCAATAAACTCAAATAAAGATGGGTTCAACATCCGGAGCAGAAAAAGCATCCCTTATTACTTTGCTGCACAAATGCATGGATGTTTGTCTTTTAATAGAACTACTTCATTTTCTCCTCAAATAAATGTGAAGATGACAGCATCACATTGTCCGCTGAAGACTCCCCCTCTCTTATACCGTCTCTCTTGATCAAGAAAGAAAATATTTCACAGTGCACTTTGGGCCAAGAGGATCTTTTTCTTCTTTTTTGTCTAGTTGTCAAATTTGATTAGTTCTCCCAGTGAAATATTATTGTGTTTCACAGATGTATTTCAGATGAGCAGTGCAGCCCTCAAGTGAATGAATAATGATGGGTTTTTTTTCACCTTTGTAGGGGACCCAGTCACCCAGCTTGGCTGAATTAGACACTATGGTATAAAACATTGCTTCGCAAAACATTCTGCCGCTGATGTTATTGTTCATGTCATTTTTTTAGTGACTATTATGTGTCCAAATCCAAGTATCTTGCTGTGTTTATGAATGCAAATTTGTTTGTTGAATGAATGTCTCCTATTTAGGCATATCACATCACAGCCATTAAATGGTCACACTTCACCCAAGGCATTCAGTATTGTGCTGTACGCCAAAACCCTCATTGTTAAAAAGACGGCAAATTAAAACCTTAAAGATGTTGCAAAGAGGAGAATTAATGAACAAGCACCACTGATAACAATAACAGTGTGTATGCTTGGGAAGGAGCTATATGTTGGCAGAGAGAGAATGAATGGATGGTGCTTTCTCCAAAGGTTTTGTGTGTATGTGTCAGTATTGATGCACTGCTCAGTCCCTGTCTCACTGCAGCATAGTGTTTAATTTATTGTAAAAATGGTAATTAGGAAACAATAAGACATGTGATTACTCAAGCAGGAAGTTTATAATTAGAGAGGGAGGTGGTAGGGACATTTTGGGCGGCCCTATGTTTCCAGACAACTATGCCTGGCAATTAAAACTTGTCAAACTTCCATTCCAGATACATTAAGGGAGTTTTGTTGTGGTATGATTCCTGTTGGTAAAAAAAAGAAAAGAAAAAAAAAGAAAAAGGTTCTATGTTGTAAATCTCATCATGTTGATTGTGTGTTAGTTGTGGGTACATGTGCGTTTGCACATGACTACAAGTGATATGGCTAAAGGAAAATATGAGGTGTGCAGTGGATGTGTAGACACTATCATCATGACAGAGTTTAGAATAATCAACCTGGGACAGTTCATGTCAGTCATGTTGCTTGTTGGTATGCTGTACAATATTTTCAGCTAATTTAGCTTAATGAGCATAATTATTCAAAATGTCACGACTGTTGCGGGCTGAAGCTTGCTCCGATGATTATTCTAAAGATGCTTCCAGGTTTGGTTCAATTGATTCTCGCTTTCATGCTGCAGAACAGCGGTCAATTTAAGGTTCCTCCGCCAGGGCACTTATGCTGTTTTTGCTTATGATGCTAGTGTGCACAATTAAAAATGTGCATCAAGCTCAGTTTGTACTGAATTGGATCTCGGTGACAAAAACAAGAAAGACATTTGGCTGAGTTATTTATGTATTTATTTATTTTTAAATATCAGCTCTCTAAGACATCGTAGATGGCAGAATTTCTATATTTGGTCATATTCTCAACACCGCATGATAATTTAGGAAATTTACAACTGCGACAAGGATTGATTGTGATTGTGTCCTGGTGGATATTTAAGTATTTCTTACGAAGCATTCTGCTTTTGTTTCCAAGATGTCTCCAACAAAATGTGATTATGGTTGTGAGGAAAAGTTTGTCAACCATGGCTCAAAAGCAAGAAGCTCAACTGAGCCACAAGTGGTAAGTAAACTTTATATGCTGTTTTGGCAACTGGAGTGTGTGTGCAAACATTGTGATACAGTGATGACAGTTACCAAATCTATTATCTGTATGCCCTTATTCACACTACCAAGAAAAAAAGTTAATTTTAATGCATCTCAAGCAAAAAAAGCAATCAGTTTTCCTGATTGTCATGCTAAGACAGCCAAAAGTGGTTTGGCAACAACATTAGCATTTCTAATTTTTGTTGTTAGAACATAGAAAATGGCATAATTCAAGTGTTTGTCATATCTGGCAATGAGTCTTTACATTGCTGTGGAGAAATTTTCATCCATTTTTCTTTATAGATTTGCTTTGACTAAGCCATGTTGGAGGGCTTCTGGAGCATGAGAACTGCATCTCAATTTGATTTCAGTTTGGACATTAACTAGGTCATTCCAAAGCCATTCTGTTTTCTTTTGTTTTGTTTTTCTTGAGCCAGTGAACTTGCTGGTGTACTTCAGATCATTGTCCTGCTGCATAACTCAAGTGTGCGTGTATGTGTGTTTGCAAATGACTACAAGTGATATGGGGTCATGAACTGATGGCCAGACACCAGTGCCGGTCTTTCAAAGAGGGGACGCTTACTGTCGGCTTACATCATAAAATCTGTCAGTTTATTTATATGTAAATTCAGACATGAAAGTGAATGACAGGAGTTTGTTGTTTGGGTTTTTTTCCCCCTCTCCTTTCCTTCTGTGATGCAGTGCTTGATAGTGGTGGACAGAAAAGTTAGAGCCACAGCTTTTACCGTTGTTCTGGCATTCTGTGGTTGGCCTCTCTCTCCCTCTCCTTCCAACAAGAAAAAAAGGTCTGTCTCACCTCCATGCGTGTTTAGACATGCTCTTGACCATTCGCTTTAGATTCTGGGACATTTAATGTAATAATTTTATTGCATCAGGGAGCCGCTATCTGAATGAGACTCCCAGAACTTCCAGGAGACTCGGGACATCTCTAAATTCTATCCTATGTTCCTTTTTAAGAAAATGGTCTGTGGACGAACTAACCAAACAATATTAAACTCGAACAAGGGAATGTTGAAATTATGTTGAACTGAAACATGGAAATGCTATGAGTGTATTTTATTTACAATGAACAATGAATATGGTCAAGTAATTTCACCAAACAGATACCAAGAAGTGGGTTGCAGTTTGTTTTTTGATTTCACTTGCAAAATCTGCAATGGGGCTGAGCTCCCAATGATTAAGTGATGGTGGATATCTCAAAATAGCTGTCAATCAAAACGGGATTCAGCCTTTCAACTGATCCTCCAATCATCATGCGGAAGCTCAGCGTCCAGGCCAGTCTACAGCTCCATTCACCCCCAGAGTAGCTGAGCATCTGAGTGCAGGACAAAATCGTGACATTTATTCGATGACCATTGAGTTTTGAGGCAATAAAAAAAAAATTGTTCCATGTACTCCCATTGAAGCGCATGGAAGCTCAGCTTCTACGGGCAAATGCATTGATCATAGCCGGTGTAAGAAAATAATTTCTTGAAATCTATGGCATTGATGCTTTTGAATGAACTCATCTTCGAGGTGAATGTGTTCTAACACATTTGTAGTCAATGAAATGTTAACACAACTGTACATATTTGACCATTTAAGATTTTGACATTTTAGGAGAAGCTGAGCTTCTCTTGCAGTCTTAGATAAATCGCCTCTGGCAGACTTCTTCAGGATTTTATGGTTGGGAGCAGAATTTATTTCATTTCATCAATTACAGAAAGTCGTTCTGAGGCAGCAAAACAGTCTTGCATTATTGCACTACCACCTTTGTCTGTCACTATGATGTTCTGTTTCTATAAATGTTATGTTAGTTTTGTGGGTTCTTTTGTGACCTCCCTGATGATGCGCTCTTGGGGTAATCTTGGTAGGCCAGGCACCTGGGAAGGTCCACCACTGTTCCATGTTTTCTTTATTTTTGGATAATGGCGCTCACTGTGGTTCAGTAAAGTCCCATGGCTTTGCAACCCTATTACTTTTTCACATAGGGTGAAGTTGGTTTGGATAGCTCTAAACCCTTAAAAAATTAAATCATCATAAAAAAAACAACAGCTTTTTGTATTTGGTCATTTTGCCTTTGTCAGATATAAGGTCCACCATTTTTCAATTGCATTTACCATTGTTCTATGGCATTATGGTATGCAACATTCAAACCTATTGAACACAGTGGGCTGTGATCACAAATGTTGTAAAATACAGAAAAGAGCTGTAAGATTGAATAGGGAAACATCCTGAATATGGAAAGAAATAACTTTTCCTACTTTTTTTTACATGAAGACAGACAACGGTTCCCCCATATTTTACTACATTTTTGTGATGTTTATTGAACTCCCCATAATGTATTTGCTTTCTTATCACACTTTTAGTTATAGTGCTGTCAAATAAGAAAAGTTTTCCTAAATTTACCTTTTAATTTTTAATTAATTTAGCTGTCTGTATAGTATGATGTAAAGCAAGTTCAAAAGCAGCCTCATAAATAGGAAGCAAGTACTGTCATGCTAGTGTTGTGTAACGCTGTCACTATTTATTTTCAGCTCAATTGAACGGAATTGACTTTGAGCAGAAGCTCCATAACACAGGGTTGCTCGATAGCTTGCCCTGGGGAAACAGCAGCCCTGTTTCATTGTGAATTTGACAATGTGCTGATTGATATTAAAAATTGATGTCAACATGAGGAGTTGGTGCAGTAACAAGTGTGATAGTTTAAATATGCACTTTTGAATGTTTTCAATCCTCTATCTCTTTGTGTGTCTCTTCAAGTATGATCACTTGAGTACATGCTTTGACACCAGTGGCATTCTGTCACAATGTATGAATGTGTATTTATATGTTTGTGTTTTTTATTCTCCCATTTATGTGTATGTGTGCATCCTCACAAGCCTGTGTCGATGTGTGGATATTGGCTACAGCCAGAAATCTGGACTCATGTCAACACGCTGCTGCCACACATCACTGCCCTTGCTAATTAATTGGCTTTTAGTTGCGGATATGTTTGGTGCATTGTCAAGCTACCCAGTGCTGCCCATACACACATCACTATTTGGGGGGGAGGGGAGGGGGGGGGGGGGGGGGGGGGGGGGGGGGGGGGGGGGGGGGGGGGGGGGGGGGGGGGGGGGGGG
>JBAMYA010000024.1:10177665-10198801 GCA_037176975.1 Arrhamphus sclerolepis | reverse complement strand
TCAGGGGTTGGTCCAGCTCTCTACTGGATGTTTGGAGAGAGGCAGATAGACAGACGTCATGGCAATGACTGCGAGCCAGTGTTTTTGTGCATTCAGGACCCCTTGCTGAAAGCAGTATTTTCTCCACAGTTTGAAATCCTTTTCCCAGGATAATTATCCATTGTAGATGCCCATCCTTAGATAATGATTGCATTGCCACTGAGCTAGGAAATTAACAGGGACCTGGAGTGCTGCAAGCATAGTGGAAGAACTGCCCCCTATATCAGCACTTGGCTAATTTTAACCAAGGAGAGAAATGAGGAAGCTTTTGTTAATATTTTCCTCTTGCTTATATAGAATATCTTAATTTCAATTCACGTATGATATCATCCAAAAGAAAGAGAAAATGAAAAATAAGGGAACGAAAGACCAGGGTTTATAAAGTGAATGACAACAGTGCCCCCTTGTGAAATGGAGAAGCAACACCTTTGCTTTCATCTGAAGACTTTGCACTGACTCCAAATTGTTCTTGTCTTCTTCACATTGCTCACATTAGTTTATGCACTTCACCCTCATGCTGTCAAAACACTTTAGTTACTTTAGCTATGCTAAAAGGGATAAAGTGATCAGTGAAGATGAGAACTGGCAAACTGGCTGAGGAAAATGGGCTATGTGAAGAGGGTTAATTTTAAGGTAACAGCTCATGTGGCAGGCAATAAAGGCTGGATAAAATAACTCTATGAATGAAATTCAAACACAAGCTGGTATTATGTCTCTAGCAGGATTTTTATAAGTGCATTAGAGCAGCAGGGTTTCAGTTTTAATTAGTGCATTAACTCGTTTGTTTAGCAGTGTGCTAGTGTTCACAGAGACTTGATTATAGGATAGTGGGGGCCATTTTTCAGCAGCTTGGCCACTTTGCAAAGTAATAACTACTGGCTTGCAGACAGCTATTTTCATGATTTAATTCAGACACTTGTTGAGAGCTGGCATATGGCCAAATTGTTGTTTATAGGTTAGCTCTTATTGTAATTTACATACATTATACTATCAATCTTTAAAAGAAACTAAATAAAGCAATAAAATTGTCATTTTGTACTAACATCAGCTAACCATGCTGAATGGAGCACACAGATTTCCGGGGGGTGGGGGGTATAGGTGCTTGGTATATTCTGTCATTCTGTTCACGATGGCTGAATGCTCACCTCACTGCAATTTATAGCCTAGTTACACTCCATATAATCCCTATTAGCAGATGCTTAAAACTTCTCAAAGCAGTTAAATGTTGTTAGCCTCTGAAGTGTTAACCACAGGGAGGGATGGATGACTTTATTTGCTAAATTTATACGATGCAAATTGCACCTGCAGGACAAAAGGAGCAGATGATGGTGACTTCGACTGTGATCTGTCTGCGCTGTATACAGGCACAGTGAACCTGCAGCTCAACACACATGAATCAAAAACTTAAGTCATCAGCAACAGTTATTTTATTAACCCCACGGTTTAATGGGATTATGTGGAAATCTGGTTTGGAAAGTAAAATGGGGATGAAAAAGTAGCTGGAAGCTCAAAATAAAGATGAAGTGTGTTCCAGAAACGTCCCTGTTCCACCATAAACGTCTCATACATTCACATTTCTTAGGGGTCAACGCGTATGCTGAGAACGAGGTGTGTATGTATTTGAGTCTCTACTTTTATCTGAAGTCAGTTAATCCTTTTTTTTGTCTTTGAAGACGTAGCTCTGGCTCCAAGCCCAACACCTTTAACATGAGGAGTACGCTGATGAATTAAAGTCTCATCAAACTGTGGCTTAACAGAGTTGAGCAAGGTACGCTAAATCAATACTAATAACTCCTTCCTGCCATTGTGTGAGCATCATGGAGACAACACCAGTATCTGGGTGGAGTATACCCTTAACGTGTGACTCTCATCTGGATGATGGGACAGAGAAGCAACTTCATTGTCCTCATCCAACCTGACAGGCTGTTACTGTGCTCTCTGACCGCTTATTTATAAGAGGCTTATTTATATTCTACCTGTGAAGGAGATCCTGGGGGAGCAAACTGCCTTTGCAGGGAGCGAGAAAGCCATCAACTCTTTGAAGTATGATCTGTGTGTGTATGTGTGTGTGTTTGTGTGTGTGTATGCCTACACTACCATTTGTAATGGGCATTTTTAGATGCACACTTTTCATGCAAGAAAAAAATTTAATTCTATTTATGGATTTTAATTATTAATGACAAGTTGAGAGTTGGTGATGAATCGAGTTCAGCAGGAAAAAAATGTTCAAACAGGTCAATGTGCAGGTGAATGTCTCTCTTACTCTCCTTGGTTCCAGCCAGCTCTCAGTGGAGTAATGATGTACAGGGCTTGGAGGGCTGCCCTGCCCCTGCTATACCAGCAGCGTAACACAACGTCCCTCTGGTGCCTGACTCCCTGACTTGTGTCCCTTGTTGCAGCGGCAGCGAATGAAACAGCCATACATCATAGGCCAACTGTGTCCTCTGAGGCAGTGACAGACAAAGCCAACAGAATCAATAAAGCCTTAGCTCAAGCCCTACTTGTGTGCACTCAGACCTCTTTACCTTCTTTTCTGTCTCAAATGTTCCCTCTTTCTTTCCACACATCTTACATTTCTTGTCTATTTTTCTCTCCAGCTCTGAATTTTTCAGGTGACATCATTTATCTGTGTCGGACCACAACTACTGTCAATATTATCTCCATCTGTCCTTCTGCTTGGCCCTAGGTGAACATGCTGATACACAGCGGGCTGTCAGCCTTGACAGGAGATGGAAAAAAAAAGAAGGAAATACTTCAGAAAAAAAGAAAAGACCAAGGCCTGAGGATTACCGAAGGCCATTCAGCTTGTTAGTGCAGAGGTGCCAACATCAGACAAATGCATACTTAATTTTTTTCACAGGGGCTGAATGATTCAATCGCTGGAAGGGGGAATGTTCCCCAAATAGACAGTTTAAATGATGGAGGGCCTTGTGTACTACCGACAAACAATTTTAGACAGCAGTGAAAATGCTGTTAGAGAGATACCAAGAACACTAGGGAGTAGTTCACTGTAATTAAAGTGGCGTGTCAATGTTACTACTACCTGTTTCCAACCCAAGAGAGTAGCAGATTCCTGTGGTTAAGAGGTTTGGTTTTCATATATTAATGTTGATCATAACTGTAACATAATCCTAAGAGAAGTTGGATTTTATCTTAGGAAATTGTACCTCTAATGTCTCTTAGAGGCTCAATTTAAAATTATACCTCAGAGAAGTTGCAAAGCACTGATAAAAAGGATGGTATCTAAATGCCTAAATCTATAAAAGATTCGGTACATTTATGATGCTTTTATTGTTTATGTATTTTTAAACTTCTCCTGTCCATCAAAGAGTTAGCTTTGTTCTTCTTCTTTTCTGAGTTTGTATTCTTAGATAAAAGTCTAAATGGGCAGCACGGTGGCTTAGTGGTTAGCACTGTTGCCTCACAGCAAGAAGGCTCCTGGTTCAAGCCTCCACAGGGGCCTTTCTGTGTGGAGTTTGCATGTTCTCCTTGTGCGTGGGTTCTCACCGGGTTCTCCGGCTTCCTCCCACAATCCAAAGACATGCATGTTAGGTTAATTGGTATTCCTAAATTGTCCCTAGGTGTGAGTGAGTGTGTAAATGGTTGTCTGTCTATATGTGGCCCTGCGATGGACTGGCAACCTGTCCAGGGTGTACCCCTGCCTTTTGCCCGAAGTGAGCTGGGATAGGCTCCAGCAGACCCCTGTGACCCTGAACAGGAAATAGCGGGTATAGATAATGGATGGATGGATGGATGGTGCAATCCCTGCCTGGCCACAAGCAGACATGGCTTTGACTCAATGACAGCTATAACATACCATACCAGTTTTATTTATAGCACTTTATACACCCACAGGACCAAAGTACTGTACAGTCTCATAAAACACATACAACCAATCATAAAATCAACAAGCGAAATAGAAAATAAAACAGTAAAATAATCAAAATAAAATCCAACAGAGCCAACATCTCAGATTGTGTCGAAGGCCAAAGAAAAGAGATGGGTCTTAAGGAGGGAAAAACACCTCATTTCCGTTTGCTTTTGTGCACTCATGTGATACGTTTTGGAAGTCCATTCATTCCTAGTGGAACCTATACTTACTTTACACGCACTGAAAGTTTTCAAAACGTGGTGGATTTCAGAGAGAAAATATATGGCCTGTTAGCTAGCTGGCTGCTAGCGCAGTTCAAACAGCTAGCTGTTGAAAGCGAAAGTTCTTTTTAAATTGAAAAATAATTATTAAACTCTTGTTTACATGTAACCATTGCATGACATGTTAGAGTAAAAGATAGGCCTAACTAGAATACAAATGTCTAAAGCTTGATACTCAGGCGATGTCTGTCTGTCTGGGAGTGTGACCTTGAGACCCACTGCACAAAGTAAGAAACTTAATGAACAAAGATGAGCCAGTTGCAGGTGGTTTCCTCCCATTATGCATACTGATAACTTTTCAAGTCAGAATATTGTCATGAGGAAAAGATTTCCTTATTATGTCTGGAATATGAACACATAAACTTGTCTTCTGAAAAAGATGTTTGCTACTTATCTCAGTTTTATCTCTCCATAACCTGTCCTGCACGTGTCATCCTCCTTGCACAAGTATTAAAAACTATGAAAGAACTTCAAACATACTTGTTTAAATATTTTGTGAAATTATGTGGCAAACAAGCGTAGCATTATGTGTCACAAAAAAAAAAAAAAAAAAAGATTTTCTCCTACAGCAGCACTGAAATGGAGATGGGAATGTTAACATTGTTAGTATTGAATAAACCCGTTTGTGAAAGAACTGTAATTCAGTGCACTGAACACCGGGGGCGCATGGATTGACAGAGGAGTGGAAGGAAGGTGTAAACACACTGCTGCAATGCTTCATTTCACTTCAGCTGTTCAAAAGGAAGGCAACACGCTAACGACTTCAATCGCCTGGCAACACTTTACGTTTAGTGACCACAAGAAAAAGGCAGTCTGCCAATTATCCAGGAGTAGTGTGGTCTACGATGGTGGCACAATGGCCATGAAAGAAGAAAAAAAAAGAGAAAATGCTGACTTGTCTTCTAACCATTGACATTTATTTCTCTACTGTTCACAAATATGTTTGTATTTGAAAATAAAGCAAAACCACATTAATCCCGTCATTTAAACAAGCTTCTTGAAACAACAAGTCCTCAATATTCTTTGGAATCCTCTGCTAAAGGCGCCACAGAAAACACAGTTAAATTAGGACCAGTCCTAGAAAGTTTAGACTTAGGTTTGTTTACAGATCTTAAAAACAAAAAAAAAGATCTGGAACAGCATTGCATGGAACCTGATTTCCACTAGAAGGATGGTTGGAACTAAAGAGGTTTAATTCTTTGATGGTCAAGTGGATTACCTGAGCAACATGGTGGAGCTGAAAAAGAAAAGCAAAATCATAAATACTCAAAACAAGAGAAGAAAACAGCTGATCAAAAATGGAGAAAGCCCATTATTGGCAGAGTTTGTGAGCTACAGACATGAACAGCTTCATCCATGTAACACAAGATCTTAAATAATAAAAACACAAAAGCTTTTTAAGATTTGAACTTACCACCACATGGTGATAAAACTGTGTGAAACTGGACTCTGTGTCCTGACCGTTTGACCCTGAGGGTTTATTTGACCTATGGTATATTATTACAAATTGTGTGGACACAAAACTTAGTTATAAAGTTAACTACTGTAACTTTTCTAACATCTCATCTTGCTGAACTTTTATTTCACACAAATATAGCCATTTAATATTAAGAAATCATGAAAAAAATGACTGGATGTAGCAGTGAAAACGCTGAAGATGCAAAAAATAAAAATAAAAAATGGCACGCTGTGAATGTGATAGGAGATTCCCTCACTCTCAGTTACAACAAAATCTGAGACAAGCTGTGTTTCAGGCGATCATGTATCTGCAACACCGTGCTGCAGCTGTACAGATGAGCTTTTCATAACCTGAGGGAGATTGTGGCTCCAGGAGCGCGTGAGCAAGGTTATACCTCAAAGCAGATTAGACAGAACATTCCCAGGCCTCCTCCACATCACAGGAGGCTCACAAACAGCAGGACATCAGCTTCTGCAATGAGTTATTTGTGCCAGAGTTGGCTGCAAGGAGGAAGATCGAGACCTTTCAAGTCGTGTCTCATGGAAATAGAAGTCAGCTTTTCTGTAAATATTCTTAACGATATAACTTCTGAGTGTGGCTAGCAATAGAAACTCACTAAGAAGTGCAATAACTTAAAAATAAAATGCTTGTTTTGTTTTAAATTGAACATATGACAGACTTCTGTGTTTGAGAGCATTTATCTGGATGTCTAAAGTTATGGCCAATTCAAAACTCTGGCATCTATATCTTTGTGGTGGAGAACTGTTCAGATTTGGAAGGGATTAATATGCAACTGTCCGAGTCCAGAGTTGAATTATTTAACTTTTCCATCCTTATACCCACCTATTATCTCCACCTAACCTCAGCTTCACATCACACTGACTTTGCTGAACTCATTAAAATGTGCATTGACATGTCTAATTGTAACAACCGTGTGGTGGATAATTTGTGTTATACCTCATCAGGTAATATTACATAAAGATACAAATGTGTGCATAATTAGGGGTGTGGTCTTTTGAATGGCAGGTCCAGGCTAAAGGTATTAATGGACAGCTGCTGTCACTTAGTGCTTAGCAAAATCACTGTGTCTAAAAATAGTTGGATAGTTGGAAATGTGAAATATGTCCACAACTAAAACAGGCAAGCAAACTGAAAGTGTTTGTAAGCAAATTTACAGAAAAACAGGCAACTCAAACTTTCTTAAAATGTTCCGACATGGCAACCATGGTCACCACATTTACTATGCGGATATAGCCAGATGCTAACTATAAGAAATAAAATATCTAAACGTACATGATCACAGTGAACGCCATGACAGCAAAGAAAGTGAAGAGGGTTTAATCAGAAGAGGCAAGAAAAAGAGAGTGTGACGGAGGAGAGCTGCTAGTCGGTTGCTAGCCTTGCTGCTACTGGATTCTTTCTTTTTCTTTCTACATCCTGTGCATTTGGGCTTGGTTGATATCAGCCTGCATTACTAATTACTAATATTCTTCATTTACTGGTTCATAATTCCTTGTAGAATAGAAGACAGTAGATGAGGTAATATGAAAGGGACAATATTTACAACAGTGGTAACAGTCAATTGCGCTTCTCAACCAGAGAGGGTGCTAAAGAGCACCCTTGCTGCTTTAAGGTTATATAAGTTTTCATCATAGGTCAACATGAGTTGAGCTAAAGTTCCTAGTTGGTTTATGACTATTATTTAGTGAACATGTACCAGCCAATTGTCTGGCCTGTTTGTTTCATACATTTGCCAAAATTTTGGAATCACTAGACTGGGCAGAGTCAATTCCTACTGATATGATGTCATGCAGAGCAATGAAAAACAGGCTTGAAGAGAACTCTGAAAAAATCTAAGGGTGGTGTCACACGGGGCAGTCCACTTCTTTTTTTGTATAACCTAAAATAATCTATGGTTGTACCTCATAAGTGGAAAGGTGAAACTCTTGTTTTGCTATTAAAAAGGAAATTCTCACTTTGCCTTACATTTTGGACACATGGCTCTTTGTTTTTCTGTCCTTTTATGGAGCCCCTAAAGGGACACTGAACAAAAGATTAAAAAAGCTGATTTTTTTCTGCATGAATGGGAAAATTAAACTAAAGTTGCCATTTGTCATTGAATTATACATATGAAGCTATGAAAGTGGAAAATCATCCCACAAACCAGTTGTTACCAAAAGAGTTATAAACCCATAGTAGAAAAACAGTAGTTTGACTAATTCCATTTGACTGAACCATTTCAAAGACAATTCATTGAGACTGCACTGAATTGTGTCAGCATGTGAAAAAATAGCAAATTTCTCCCTTAAAAACAAAGAATAAGATGATTATCTATTCAACCTAATTAAACTTTGCACCATGTGCACTGTAGTATTAAGTTCATAGTATTTGCTTTAACTTCTGTTGCACCTTGTCTCCTGCTAAGGATAACACAAATATTAGTCTGTGATCTAAATAAACGCAAATAAATGTAGTGAACATGCAAATGTTTAGCCCTAGCATCAGCCAGTTAGTATTAGCTGATGTTAGAATTCAGCTTAAAACTCATCTGTTCTTGTATAAATAGCTACTTTGAAACTTTATTCTCAATGATTTTCTTATAGGAAGGCAAGTGGCAGAGTGGAAGAATATAAGTGTTTTGTTTTGCTTTTTAAACAAGGTTATAATCCACCAATCTAAATTTAATAGAGCATAAACCATTAATTATTAATCCATGGCCTGAGAGAGAGTGAGTGTTAAAAAAAAAAAAGGACAAGATAGCAGGGAGGAAGCTTTAATAAGGCCTGCTGCTATCTGTGGCTAGACAGTGACCGTGAGAAGAGGAAATAAAAAAATCAATGTTGGGTCTCTGGAATAAAAGCCAAGAGCAACAAAGCTGTGAACTCTGCTGAACTTTGCAAGGTCACACCATGTGAAGGGACAAGAGGTTTGTCAAGGTAAAGAGGAAATGGAGCTTTTTTTTTTTTTTTTTTTTCAAAATCAAGGCTGAATATTCACGTGCTACCTGAGAAAATTCATTCAGCTACTTTACCTCCTGGAGTCAAATTAAGACTGAATTTGTCATCCGTGGGTGTGCACAGCTGTGTCATTAACCGTGTGTAAACCTTTGTCACAATGTACACATGTGCGCGTTCATTTGCTTTGTTATAAAGCAAATAACAGGAAGGAGAAACCACAGCTCATTCCACTTCAACACCTGAAAGGCTGACGATAAAGTAAAGCTAATGTTTGTTCATCAAAGATATTGAACATGACCACAAGACCATCTGGAATTTCTGTCGCACCCGTTGTTCTGTCCCAGGCAAGGAATATATGAAGGCAGTTTTTCATGCAACACCAAAGAAGATTAGATGACATCAAATAAATCTGGCACTAATCCTTGTCAGATGGCCTTGTTTCAAAGAGCAAGTTGTAACCTGGGTGAAGTGGTGACTTGAATATGACTTATAAGCCTGATCATTATAAAATAAAATGATTAGATACACCTCTGTCTAATTTTACTACATAGTAGTGATTATCAATGTTAACCACAGAATGATTATAACAAGAGCTGGAATTTTTTTTAGATTAGAATATTTTCTGCCAGATAATCTTCTTAATCCTTGACCTAAAACGGAAAAAAAAAGTAATAAGACTTTAACTCCTTAATGGCACAGCACAGAAAACAACAGACTAAGTCAGTGTGGAAAACAGTGACCATTTTCAATTCAGTTCAGGTTCCAAAACATCAACATCAGCAAAATCCAAAAGGAGTTGCTGAATTCTGGGAGACTAAATGAATAAATAAATGAAAGTTTAAGCTTTCTATATGAGATCTTAGGAGCCTTTAAAATATGGCATCTGCTTTATTTTATGCACTTCCTGAAGAGAGTTACTAGAAATTTAGAGTTGGCTTGTTGTTAAAAACTCCCCATTAAAAAGAAGAAAAAAATTGCACCATTTATTGCCATATTGTAAATATTAACCCACTCAATTAATTCTCAATGAAATCATCTCTTATTTCTTGTAAATGAACCGTCCTTGAAACACTGTCAGCACACAAGTAAGTTGCGTACAAGCAAGAGTTGCATACTGTAAGGAGGCTGTCCCAAGTTTTTGGACACACTGGCTAGGGCTGCACCATGAAAGACCCCATCACCCCAGTACATCCCTGTGAAACTTACCAGATGGTACAAAATGGAGGACCTTCTTGGCTTCCATGTTTCTGCAGGCTTTCAAGGTAAGATGCTTTCCAAAGGTCAACCCATCACCTTTTTCTTTGCCCCTTCTTCCCTGCTCTCTCCAGTGATCCACTCATGCACGCAACCACGCGCTTTCATATTGAGGTGAAATCAACTCCCTGCACCTCCTTCAGGAGCACATTTGTCTGAGCAAGGAGGAGGGAGGGCAGGGAGAGAAGGCAGGGAGAGATGTTGAGAAGGGCGTTTCTGCAGGGTCTTTGTGCCTATTAAGTGGAACCTGACTTGAGTAACTTCAAATAGTACTTATGGTGTTGATAGGAACATTTACTTTTCTTCCATGCAGATAACAATACATAAAAGTAAAACCTCCTGGATATACTTTCTAAAAACCTTTTCCCCAAACACAGCTGGGAGAGGATCCATGGTCCAAATTGGAATAATCAGTAATAGTTGATGAATGACGGGTGCTTTTTACAACTAAGGTGGAGATGAGGATTTTGGTCTTAAACTACATACTTTTGTGACTGAATATTTTGAGTTAAGAATGTCCAATACTAACGCTATAAGCTGTGGTTTTCATTAGATTTTTTTCCTCTTACTTCTTCCTTCCTTGTAATAATACAATAAATAAATATATGAGACACCTCTAACATGTACTGTTTCCTAAGATTTTGGAGAGACCTTTAAAGGAAATTGTGTACAGGCATCATATACAGTCATAGCTTGTATATGAATAGTGATAATAAAGCCCATTTATCACCATAAAAAGGGCAAATGATTTGCACAAAGAGGTCTATCCATTGGTTGAAATAAACCCCCTTTACCTCAAGTTATCTAAAGCTAGCTATATTACAACAGTTTAGCGAGCTATTTAGCTTCCAAATTTGCCTCGCGACCCTTTCAGACCTTCCAAGGAAACCCGCAGCACTTTGCAGCAGTCCAGTAATACAAATGACCAACATCACAACCAGCCAAACCATCATACCTTTTCTCATTCACAGCTCAGAGGTCAAATTTACCAATTTACTAATTATCTAAAGTGATGACATCTAGCGTGACACAACAGACTGCAATGCTGTTTCTACTCATACAGCCAAACTCCTAATTGGTAATAATTGCAACTGACTGACATTTGTATCCAGCCCCTAGTGGTCATTTGAACAACTGCAGCGCTCCCCTTTCTACAATAGCTTCCACTTTTTAAACCAGATGTGATGTGAACTCTTGTGTATATATTTGATAAATGTATGTTATTACTGTTTGATGGTGATTTACTGTAACTTACTGCATTTGCTATGCATGTTTGAAAAATGGATTATGTTCTTATGATGGTAACTGCAGAATACATAAAAGTTAAGGAAACATCCTGACTTCCAGGATTCTCTCTAAGAGCAGAGGGATATCGACAGAAGAGAGATCTCATCTGTGACAGCGACTGAAAGTGTGATATTTGTGAGTGATGGATTTGCGATAGACAGATGAGCTATTTTTCAGATTCTTCAGTCCACACGAGTTAAAACAAAATCATTAAAGCTCATAAACCCAATAGAATTTAAAATACATACAGAGATCTATTATAGGGCTTCCAGAAGCAGGAACAGTATCTGTATTTCTGTATTTCGGTCACTTAAAACTTTTATAATTAGATTTTTTTTTAAATTCATTGGCCAGTACTTAAATAGATACATAAAATTCAGCATGAAAGGTAGGTATATTACAAGTCACAAACATGTCACTTGCACTTGCCAATCTTGGTAACTTAAACACTATTGTGAATAACTACGCCAGAGATGAGTTGTGTAGAGTGGAGTAAATTATGCTTTTAAAAGGATAGTTTTAACGTCATCTGTACACATATGAAATTTACGTGCCAGCACTCACTGTATATCATCATCACAAAGATCATCCCTTGCTATGTGATCTAGATGTATGACCTTGCTCACCATCCTTAAGTCCTCATGTAACAAAGAATGAGGAAAAATTAGTTTTACAGTCCTTATTTGTTTTAACAAATATAATTGTTAAAAGTAATGTCAAGGTGAGTGAGGGACAAGTGGATTGCAAGAGCTAGGATTGATAATGAATTATTAGTATAGAAGTTATATTATCAATGGTGGTTTTAATCAGAGGAGAGGTGTATTTGATAGGTGTAGCTAAATTAGTGTACTAATTAGTGTACTAACACTTCTACATTGTTTGATGTTCAGACAGTTGAGCAAAGAAAAATCAAACGGGAAACAATTTCCCTGTTTGTTTTGACATTCTGAGAGTTTTATTATATGAGCACGTAGTTTGATATGACCAAAGCTAGCTCACCATTTTATATCATTTTTCTGGAATGCTTTGTACTATAAGTTAACAAAATGTATTTTTATGGGAAATTGCCAGTAAATGCCGCTGTGGAGCTGGAGCTTTGAATAGAGGCAGTCTGCACGCAGGAAAATTGTTATCCTCTAGATGGCAGCACCAGTCAAAACCAGTCGTTACCGCTTCATTTCACAAGGTGCATAAACTACGCGAAACTCCATCTGATTTGGGAGATGGTGACTTGGACAAAAGTGGGAAGAATGTTGAAGTGCTGAATCTCAAGAAATTCCAGTCTATGTTCCCATCAGTTTGGCAAAGAAATGATCCACATTGTCGGTGACACAAGTGGTGATCCCGTCTACTTTACCTGGAATAACTGGAGGAAGCCACTAGTGCAGAAAAGGATATGTATATGTCTGTGAAAAGCCTCTGTCACCTTATATGTCATATGGGAGTTGGGTAGCCCCTATTGTTTTGATATTTCCAAACAATTTATGGGAAAAATGGTTCCCAAATCCTCACTTTGCCTACCAGTATTTTCAACAAAAAGTGCTCCCACAGCTTGACAATCAAGAGAGGTGAAAAAAAAGAAAAGAAAAGAAAGCAGCAGGAAAAAAATGAGTGAAGCTCAACAATTTTAGCAAACAGAACAAAGGAAAGACAAGGCATTTATACTCACAAGAGCAGGTGAGACAATCAGGTCACGATAATTAGGGAAGACAAGAGGAAGAAGAGGCAAACAGTAATAAAACACAAAATAGCCGTAACAAAGATCAAAACAGAAAAAAAAAATGCTGTAACAAGAAAATCAAAAAAGAAAAAAAGCCTGTAATCTCAACAGTAAAACAAAAAATACAGAATGAAAACTATAAAGTAAAGAACACATGAAAACCAAAACCAACAAAAACCCTTTTATCATGAAACCTACTTTCAGGAAATTGTATCAGTTTGTCACATGCCTCATTTAACAATAGCTATTTGGTGCTTCTTTTAAAAAAAAAAAAAAAAAAAAAAGAACTTTCCACTCAGTAGTCATTATCACAGACTTTATATAAAAGGTGGATGTAGTCATTCACTGTTGGAAATAAAGTCATCAAGGAAGTGCTTAAAAACCACTGATGACTGCCTCCAGAACATCTTTGGCTCCAGCAGATTCTCTTTCAAAAAACATCAACGTCTCTCATGAAAAGCAAAGTCAATAAATTTTCCCCGCAGCTCATTATGGTCTCATCTCTCCTTTGATCAGTGCCCTCAAGGTTCTTTTGAAATCACTTCATTGTTAAATAGGGGCAAGAAAAGCTTTTAAAGTCACATTTCTCTCACAACATAATTGTAAAACCGTGAAAAAGACAAGAAATGCTTTCAGAACAGCAACATACAGAAATCAGAAGAACTGCAAAAGCAACATCATAGCCACAATCTTTACGTCATGTGGGAAGTGGAAGTGACAAACTGGAGATTGTCACATGTCTGAGACTGAAAAATGTTCAGTTTAGCCTGAAGGGAATAAGGTGGGAGGGTTTGATTTCTACAGGACTAACAAATTACTGTTAGCATTTAAACTGTATTTTATGAAAAATGAACATTCCTTCATTTTCTTCTTGTGCACTTCTTTCATTTCATTATCAACTGTAGGATGTAATTATTCACATTAAATCTGAAGCTATGTTTTTGTTCTACAAATAAACTTTCATTTCTAGAACAAAATCAAATCATTTTTGGAAAATTCATGATGTGAATTTATGTTGAAGGGAGGTGTAAGAGAACTGACCGCTTCAACAGCAGTTACATGAGGCCCTGCAATAACTAACTTAGTATGTGTATATGCAGATAAAGTGGTAGTACAGACAGGAAGGAGTGTTCTGCATTTCACCACAAGATGGCAGCAGAGCTTCAGCCACATGTGAGTGGAAGTATCTTTAATGGCTCTACTCATATGAAATCATTGCTGAAGGGGTCCAGTTGAAATGTTAATAATATACGGAGAAAACTTGTCTTCCTCTTTTACATTTTTGAATGTTTTTTAAAGATTTTGGGTTAAACATTAACTTTTCTGCAGGGAGTTAGTTTAATTTCTTTCTGAAGTTCAAAGACACACATGTGAGTTTATATATCAAAGGATTTGTGACTTTAAATTGAGTGCAGTTATGAATATGATACACCTGATACTATGTCTGTTTTTGTGATGTACTGGGAACCAGTCCGTGTTGTACTCTGTTTGGGATAAAAAGGACATAGAGATCTGATGGCATCATATCAATAAAAACTGATACTGTAACAACATCTCTTCAGTTACACTCAGTCCAATTACACTTTATTAACGGTTGATAAGAAAATATGTATCTTCAAAGTTTTTTCTTTTTCTTTTTTCTTTTAAATATGAGGGTACATGTGTAAATGTGCCCATTATGTTTTAATTTCATGAAAAGAGCTCCAGGACAAAAAAATCATGCATTTTTGTACTGAAGTTGGAGATCATGGTTCTCAGTCAGACGGGGTGAACTCCCCTCCCAGAGGAGGGAGTGCTTCAAGCAAAGGAGTTACAAATTCACAGCTGAGGGAAGAGTGGAGTGGAGTCGATCTGGAGATTGACAGATGAAGCAGACTGTTGGGGTGCTGAGTTGAAGCAAAAGGCAAAAGGCTCTACGTTTACTATTCAGTCTATGTTGCTAGGCTCGCATATGATTGCAAAGTGTAGTATGGATCGAGTAAGGCCCAGGTTAAGAATGACCGCCATCTGCAGTGTTGACCTACAGTGAACCAGTGGAAGTTTTACCACTGTTAGTTGAACAAGAGTAGGAAGGCTTGCCTGCAGGCACAGAGAAAAGAGGAAAAACAAGAGACTGAGGCCTGGGATATACTTGCAGTTTGACTTTGCGTTTGAGTCCGTTCATGTACACAACGAGCTGCGTTGTGAATGTTTCTTGCTTCCTCCGTAATACCGGAGGTCTCCGCGTGAGGGGAAAGCCAGAGTCAGAAATACAGCCATATTAAGCGATACAGAAGAAGTTAATGTTTTGTTTTTGTTTTGTCACAGTCACATAAAACAACAGACGTACGAACCATAAAACCGATGTGGTTGGGAAAGGAGTTTGTTCTTGTGTTGCTGATGTGTAAAATTGATGAGAAACACCGACAGCATTAGGCAGTCAACTTGCGGTCAACACGTGCCACTAGTGTTCAAGTTAATACTGCAGTTCACGTACAAGCCACATATTTCTTGGAGTACGTATACGACAAATGAACGCAGGATATGCATGTCAGCCATCATGCGTTTGCATATGCATTGTTTACTGCAAGTATATTCTAGGCCTAAAGGCTGAGAGTAGGGACTTTTAATGTTGGCACTATGGGAGGAAAAGTTAGAGTAGGTTGATGGATGTAGTGAAAGAAGACATGAAGTTAGCTGGTCTGCATGAAGAGGATGCAAAGGATAGAGTAGTTAGATGGAGGTGGATGATTCACTGTGGAGACCCCTGCAGGAAACAGCCGAAATTATAAATTATGTAAAGAAAAAGACATGTACGAAGTCCAGGCATCATTGTAAAATCATAATTGCGGCAATGGGTTCATTTCAAGTACACAATGAAGTTCGTCCAACTGTAAAACATTAATCAAACTTCACAACTGGGCCAAACATAAATGAAGACCTAAAGCGCAGATACTATAAATATTTTTATTACAATGGGAATACTGCGCATTATATTATTTAAATGACGCCTGAAAAAGTGAAAACGGTCATCTACAGTGCTTCTTTATTTACTACTCAATGACATATTACTGCTACTGAATGAATTTGTTGACAATATTTCACTGGCTGGAAGCTATGAATGTGTAACAGGGTAATTGTCAGAGTTTAAAGTGATCTTTGTGGCAGTCAAACATTAAATATGGACACACATGTCAACTGGTGTACCATGTGATGCCAGTAAATGTTCACCTACTGAACTACCTAACAGAAGACTTTGTTTTACATATGAATTGCTCACTTCAGTTTGTTATGGTTGAGACTGAAGGAATTTTAGAGTAACAGGAATATTATATTGCTCTGCCTGTTTGAGATGAGGGATACATATTTGTCAAAGGATCCAGTGACTTCAGTTATGTGCTGTTCATTGTATAAATGTGGTGCAACAATCTGTTAATATTTATCTACTAAATCTTTTCACATTTTTACGCTTTAAAAGTCACTACCACAACGAAATATTGCCTGATTCCAAACATACAAAAACAAAATGCATGTAAATATGCACAGGCTGTTGATTTCAGGAGCAGCATTGCACATTTTTCAGATTTTATTTATTTGCAAATAATTATTTGTTACTGCAAACCAACAAAGCAATGACCAAACAGCAAAGATTCCTTCATTTCCTGGAGGTAATATCATTATGGAACTCTTACCTTCAGCAAAACGATTCACTGTGACTCCCGACATCTCCTCCGCTTCCTTTTTCGGCTTCATTAATCTGGTATTTCTGCAAAGTAGAGTCAAATCTGTGATGTACTTGGATATGTAAATTAATTTTTTAAAAGAGGTAAGAAGGGATCTGGTGTTTCTTGTTCAAGAGCTGTGGCATGAGTGGACATGCAGACAGGCCCACAGGTGAAAGGGAACAGGGTCACTGCCAATGAATAACACCTTAATGTCCTCTCTGCCAATCACAGTAGAGCTGATGTTTTCAGTGCAAAAGGTAGAAGGTGGGCTTTGGGAAAGGTAGAGGTAAAGAAAATGGGAAGGAGATAAGTAAACTATTTTTAGCATAGCCCTGCAGTATTTGAAATTTTAATGTGACAGTTTTGTCAGATGTTTCCTGCTTTGCTCTTATGCTGATCATCAAATATGCTCAATGTATGTTCTATGGATGACATGCATTTCAATACATGTAACAACCTTATTCAAAGCTCTATAAGAATAGGATTTATTAAATATTTCTACATTTTCTGACTACATAAGACACTATGTTCTCATTGTTGATTCAGAAGAGAACAAAGTTAATGCACAAGCACAGTTTGCATACTGTGAATTATAGACAGAATGCCGTTGTCACATGTTGCCAAAGAAACATTTGTGAACTCAAGCAGAAAAAGTATGTGGCAGCAGCTAGAAGCCATAAGTTAGTATAATCTAAGAGTTATTTGCGTAGCTGTTTGACCTAACCAGGAATGGCTTTTAAGTGTTCTACATGGCGGTGCATGGAGGTTTAAAAGTATGTATATGGGGAGTAGGGGAAGTAGGTACAAACAACGGGGGAGAGAGAAGAGAGGGCACAATATAAAACTGTAGATTTAAGGTGAATAGATGGTGGAGGACTGCGAAAAGGACATAAGAAATGCCTTTGGTAAATATTCATTTCAAAAAGTGGAAGGAGCACAGCATAACATGCAAGATTGTTGGTCGGAGTTTGCAGGTGGATTTAAAATTCTTCCAGAAGATCAAGGGGCTACATCCGACTGGCTCATATGACTCAATGTAAGAAGTAAAAATATACTGTACTGAGTCAATCAGCATTAATGCCTATGTTAAAATGTCCAACTTTCCTCCAGAAATAAGTCAGATCTACTGAAGGTTTGCGTGTATTTAAATAAGTACAAACTCACTGCGCACGCAAAAAAAAACAACAAAAAAACGTACAAACTGATTTACTATTAGCATGCACTACAGGTTGCGTCTTTCAATGGTGCAAAATAGTGCGTCTGCATTCAGTTAGTATGTCCACTGTCCACTGCAATGAATATGGAATATGGGCCATTCACACGCAATTGTGCGTGTGTTGGGAGGAGAATATGTAAATATATTAATTTAGCACCAGCAAAGTGATTTATCAAACCTGAAGCAATTTTGATCATAGAAATTGCGTCGAAAATTAAAACACATTTCAAAAGGACGTGCAAACAGTGTATGTGTAATTGAGCACACGTAACCACACGTGTTACGTGTGGTTACCACACTGTGGTTATTGTTCCAAGAAGGAGACATCAAAACGAAGCAAGAAAACGCCTCTTCATCCTCATGTGAACATTTTTGGGATGAACGAGGAAATAATAATTAAAACATATCACTGATTGAGCATTGTCATTTTGGAGCTGTAGGAGGAACTCAGAATGGATTCAGAGTCAGTCACGAGAAGGAGTCACACAATACCTGCAATGACAAAACTGCTGTCTAGTTTACACTTTTTACACCTGCGTCCAGCGTATGGTAGCTGTTACAGCTGGGAGCTCCCAATCCTGTTTTTTCAGATGTGCTGTCCAAAGTCCCTAATGTCATGTGGCACTGGTTGACCAAAGTGATTAGGTTTCCACACACTCTGCTGTCACTGAATGAGACCAAACAAGGCTTTTTCTTTTCTTTTTTGTCGCAGTTGCTCCATTTCTCAGAGTGATAGGAGCTTGAATGTGCTGCGCGTTTGTGATGCCAAAGGCATCTTTACCAATGTTTTGCCAAAAATATCCCAGGTCAGTGCATGATTCATTTATTCTGAGAGGTTTCTGTTTTCCAAGTTGCGAGATTGGAGGTGACTGGGTTGTGGGTGGGATCAGTTTGTGAAATCCTTTGTGAAATTATTTATTACTTTAAAAACAAGTGCATGTGTCATATTTATTCACATATGCCAGAGAAATAAGAAAGAGGCCCATATCTGCACTTGGAATATGAAGCGCACCTTTGGAATCCTGAAGAGCTGATTCCGTTGTTTGGATCACACTGGTGGACCACTGCTGTACAGGCTGGAAAAAAACACACAAAACCATCATTTAAATAGGGCTTCTCCAACACGTTTGCACCTGCCACCAGTTGCACAATCACTCTTAGTAATTCACACTCAAACTTTGGGTTCACCTCTCTTGCAAAATTCTAGATTGTGTGTGCAAATTACTACATGCAATCTAGTATCTTAGTAAATCTCCTTATCATCTCCTGAACCTCCTCATTCCACCACCATGTCTTGTTTTCCTCCGTCTTTTCAGATAACACAACAGAGCCTTCAAACCCATCTGCCCGTTTACAATTGCTGTAGTTGCCCAGTTTCATACGGCAGTTTTTCACTGTCCCAACTCTTCCCTGAAATTGACGCAGCAACTTTTCTTCTTCAAATTCTGCTCTGGATCTTCAGGAAGAAGATGACATTATTATTATTTTTTTTTCGTCATGAAAAGCATCGATAGGGTTAAGAACAAGCATATCAAAAGAACAGCCAGGATTGGAATTCTTGTAGATAGGTCTGGGCACATAAAGGGATAATGAAAATATTGGTAGGATGATGCTGGAGATGGAGATGCCAGGCAGGAGAAAAGGGGGAAGACAAAAGAGCAAATTTCAAGGTATGGTGAAAGAGAATATAGCTGATTTGCAAAACGGCACGGTGGCTTGGTGGTCAGCACTGTTCCCTCACAGCAAAAAGGTTCCTGGTTCGAGCCTCCACAGGGGCCTTTCTGTGTGGAGTTTGCATGTTCTCCCTGTGCTTGTGTGGGTTCTCACTGGGTCCTCTGGCTTCCTCCCACAGTCCAAAGACCTGCATGTTAGGTTAATTGGTTTTCCTAAATTGTCCCTAGGTGTGTGTGAGCATGTGAATGGTTGTATGTCTCCCTGTGATGGACTGGCGACCTGTCCAGGGTGTACCCCTGCCTTTTGCCCAAAGTGAGCTGGGATAGACTCCAGCAGACCCCCGTGACCCTGCACAGGACATAGTGGGTATAGATAATGGATGGATGGATATCTCCATTGGTGAGGAGAGGAGCTGAGATGTATTTTCTGCATCCGATTTGAAACAAAGGTGTGAAAACGATGTGCCTCATTGTTGATATATCCCAAGATCACTTTTGAATCTGTCCAAAAATATTCAACAACATCTGTTAAACCAAGCTCCTCCTTCAAAGTGTTGCTTGCTGTGGCTGACACAACAGCGGCTGCCAGTTCTAGCCGAGGGGACTGTCGTGACCTTGATTGGAGCCATTCGGGATTTTCCCACGACCAGAGCACAATAAACATTTTCATCTTCGTTCACTTGTCTTAAATATGAGCACTGTCCATAACCACAGGTGCTTGCGTTGGAAAAGTGGTAGAGGAGATTGTCAACTACACCATAGTGGCGAATAACTTTCCTGCACACATCACATGTGGCAGCATCCTCATCAGCTGCAGTGAATGATGTCCAAACAGCGCATCCATATCTCTTTCCCCCTGCCTTCACAGCTGATCTCAGTGGTCTACTCTCCGCTCTGTGGCAGAACAGGGAGGGGAGAGTTTAAGTGTGGCTGAGTGAACAGCAGCAGAGAGAGAGAGAGGGAGTGAGAGGTGTGTCATTTACAGACAGATTTGGAAAGAAGCTGCATTCGCAGTAATTTATAGAAGAGAAACGACAACAAAAGTATCAATCTCATCATGCTAGTATTGATCCAATACCTATACTCTTAGTATCAATACTTTTAATATTTAGATTGATACGTTCACCCCTAGCATGTTGTCCTGGGCCCAGTGTGTGTGTGTGTGTGTGTTTTTAAGAACTGGACCCTTATTAAATTATGGAATTATTTTTCAAAACAGTCCTATTTATTGAATAATACATTTGTGGATATTTGAGTTACATAAAAGTTTGTTTCCTTCCAAATTCTCCTTGAAATAGTGGTCAAGACGCCCCACGCTCCGACACAAAAAGGGTTTGGCCACTGATCAAAATAAGACGTTGTTATTTGATCTGAAGTTCAGTACGCTCAACATGTTCGGTCTGCACAGTTCTGGTGCTCAGAAAAGTAAAGAAGAGAAGACGAAAATAGAGGCCTTAGAGATTTTCTAAACAAATATATATGCATCCATCCATCCATCTTCTTCCGCTTATCCAGAACCGGGTCGCGGGGGCGGCAACCTGAGCAGGGACGCACAGACTTCCCTCTCCCCAGACACCTCCTATAGCTCTTCCAGGAGGGTCCCAAGGCGTTCCCAGGCCAACCAAGTGACATAGTTACCCCAGCGTCTTCCTCTGAGAATATATGTATGTATATA
>JBAMYA010000024.1:10160943-10177565 GCA_037176975.1 Arrhamphus sclerolepis | reverse complement strand
TTTTTTTTTTTTTTATATATATATATATATATACACAGTAGTTGAGTTGTAAAAACAAATTGGGGAGATGGTGGAATTTATATCGGACATTTTGTGCTGATGATAATGCACACGGTGAGAGACCAACTGTGTTAGGGTCTGGGTTAAAGTGCAGACTCATACTGATGGTACTTTTAAATCTTTTGGTAATTCATCTATTAAAATTCAAAACAAAACCACAGAAAACATTTTAAATGAACATCGGAATCCTCTCAAGTCAGGTCAAGTCAATTTTAATTCAAATGCAAAAACAAATTAATTAAACTATTAACACAATTTACAAATTAATTAAACCATTAACACAATTTACATAATATGAGTCCAGTGCCAAAAGCCAAACTACAGTCTAATGTTATAGCTTGCCAGCACCATTTGTTTTACAAATAATTAAGAGCACAGCAACTTGCTCTTAGAAGATTTGTAAAAAACAATGAAAATGCAGAACATTCAAAGAACAACTAGCCTACAGCTTTTGGGCTAAGAGAAAATGCTAGCAATGAAAGAGTCAAATTATTAAACCTTCAATGCTCTCCGGTTCCTCTTCAGCTCTCCTTGTCACACCAGCACCGTGTTGCTGCTGGCTGTCATCTATGGAGAAAATAGCAGTGGCTTAATTGTTTGATTAGATTTACTCCCAAAGCAGTCATCAGATTATGAATGTTCACTTAAGTACCAGTCTGTGTGCTGACAGTAGGCTGTCTGATTGCTCCTTTCAATATGATTAATGTAACGCTCCTGTTAGCCATGTTTACTTCAGTCTGCCTTGAATGTCACTTTTTGTTACCTGAAGAATCCCAGACAAACTAACGTTATCACTTGATCAGTCCAGGCTGATTAAATCAAAACTAACATGAACCAGCTAGCTAGCTTGCTATATAAAAACGTAAGCTAAACTACACAAACTAACATCATTAACTTTGTTTTTATCGCCATGTCGCCACAAATTACACCTTTGGTAGTATAATGGTAGGTTTATAAAAAGTACATGATTGATATTTCTGACTCTTGACTTACCTGAAAGGTTATTTTTTGCCCTCTTTTGCCCTCTTAAATCAAAAGTCCCTCAGATTGAGCTGTTCACACCACTTGGCCATGATGTGGCCAAGCGGTAACATGTGCACAATATGTGCAAGCCCTCTAAATGTTGAAATTGTAATACTATTTCCAGTGTTAAATAGAAGTAATGTCCACATTCATTGATAAAATTGCACAAGGGATGGAACAGGGGATGTCCGTTTTAGAAGGGGGATGATTTTGACCATTTTTATTTTAGAGGGGATACCATCCCTTCTCAACTCGAGTACTGTATACATATCTATCTACTCTGTCCTTCATTCCCACTGTCCTAACTCTCCTCATTTCCTCCTTACCCGGCTGGCCTTTGGCAGGAGGGTCCCCTTAAGAGCTGGGTTCTTCTCAAGGTTTCTTCCCAAGAGTTTTTTCTTGCCACTGATGGCGTTGCCATGTGTTTGGGGGTCATGCACAGAGTGATAGGAGCTTGAATATGCAGCGCGTTTGTGATGCCAAAGGCATCATTACCGACATTATGGCAAAATATCCTGGATCAGTGCATGATTCTTTTATTCTTAGAAACAGTTTTCTGTTTTCCAAGTTGCAAGATTGGAGATGTCTGGCTTGTAGGAGGGGTCAATTTTTGAACTCCTTTGTGAAATAATCTATTACATTAGAAACAAGAGCATGTGTCATATTCATTCATGTTTTTTGAGAAAAATAAAAACATATGAGAACCACATGTCGGAAATATAAGATAGAATGAGGCAAGGAATATTGAGGAACGCGTTGTTAGAATACTGAAGAGCAGGTTCTGTTGTTTGGATCGTACTGGTGGAGCACTGCTGTACAGGCCAGAAAAACACACAAAACCCTCATTTAAATACGGCATCTCCAAAAAGGTTGGAACCTGCCACTATTTGTGCAATCACTCGTAGTAAATGACGTGCAAACCATGGTTCCACCTCTTGCGCAAAATTCTGGATTGCACATGCAAATTACTACACGCGAACTGGTATGTTGATAAATGTGGCCCTATATGCGTTATTTGTGTGCTACAGTGGAAGATTTAGTTATTGCATCTCCAAAAATGCAATACCTATGGTTCATATACAGTCCTATATGTGGGAAATGTACTATAACTAAATGAAATTGGAAATGTTTGCTCAAGAATTATTAAATCTAATGTCAAATGTTATTCTGCTGTAGTGAGCAAAGCACTGTGTAATGCTTTCCTGCACAATCAGTTATTTGTGTGCTGGAAAGTACTAAATGCCTTCAAAATGAATAAAATGGAATTCTTTGTACATGTATCTACCGAGGAAACTGCAGTTTGACTTTGCCGGCATGCTGTGCCTGGAGCAAATAGTCATGTAAAAAGAAATCAGTGATAAGCTTTTGTCATCTCAGCATAGACATGAAAAATAATATTACAAACCAAATGTGGACTGAGCCTTTTGCTTAAATGGTTTACTTTTACATATGTTAACCCATTACCTTTTTTACTGGCCACAATTAATATCTGACATTATTAAATTCATTGTTGATGCATTAAAAAAAATATAGGAAAACATAATTTATCCCATGTATTGATTTATTTTAGTCCAAAGCAAAGTTTCATGACTAAAGAATTTGTTGGAGTTTGCTAAACAACTAATTCAACAAAATAACAATAAAAATTGCACAAAAATGTTTATTTACATATGTGTGCAGGTTAGTTGTGTGGCAGCATGGTAATGAATAGGGTCGGCTGGGTCAACAACATTTTGCTCTGTCTTCTTATTCCATAAGGTACTTCATCCATGTGTTTACTTGTAGTTGTGTGTGTGTGGGTGTGAGTGTAGTTGTGTGTGCATGTGTGTATGTGTGAGTGTGTGTGGGGGTGAGTGAAGATAAGCAGGAAGATGGGCCCAGGCCAAGAAAAGGAATCATGCACTGGAAGAATACATTTGATATAAAATTCCAATCATTTTCTGCAGCCCATTTCCAGTCTGACAACCTGCGCTTTTCCTCCAAGAGTGAAAATCACTAAACATGGACCAGTACTCACACTGGTTCCTTTGCTTGGAACTAAACACAAACATTTCTTAACAGTTTTTCCCCTGATTCAACCTTTTGAGACTTCCAAGAACATTTACATGAAAAGAGATATAAATCCACATATAGCCTCATAATCATATACAATATACAAACACTCATGTTCAAAGAAGTCCCAAGACACTGTACATGAATGAATTTCAACAACCCTGATTATTATTTGTGCACCTTTTTATCTAGGGGGTGCAACTTTACTTACTTTGTCATTATCATGCACATGGAAATAACCTGGGGATGTTTTGCAAGAAGCATTAGGAAACATAAAAAGAGGTAAATGATAGGAGAAGCCTCAAAAAAGAGATAATTCCAAGACTCAACTGACGTGACAGGCTTGAATAAAGAACACAGAACTTTGGCATCTACTGAGTGTCAAGGTTATACTTCTGTCTGCGGCTGCTGATTACATGTCATTGTACAGACTAAAGAGGGGTATGGAATTCAAGACAAATTGGCACAACAAGAACAACAAAAGAAGACTTATATCTCCAAAAAACATACAGATATGACATTGAGGAAAACATTTTTATTTCTTCATTTGTTTTTGTTTTTCCTCACGTGGGCTCATCTTTTGTGGGAGGGCACCACGTGGTTCAGATGTGCAGGGAATTGGAAGGTGGCCAAAGGTGGTGGCCTTGGTATGTTGACACAGCGCTTCTAAAACTGGTTCTTGGGACATGGAACACCATGTTTGAACATAAGGGCATCCACAAGTGCAAGTGGAACCAGGGCACCTTGGAATGCAGTTAAATGGTGAGAGAGGTGGGGAGATTACTGACGTGCTGACGTAATCCTGGTGAGCCTACTCACACAGTACTTTAGCTGTAGGACCTTTAGCTCAACAGGTTGAGTAACTGTTTGACCTTCAGAAG
Organism: Arrhamphus sclerolepis; assembly: GCA_037176975.1. Lineage (NCBI taxonomy): Eukaryota > Metazoa > Chordata > Actinopteri > Beloniformes > Hemiramphidae > Arrhamphus > Arrhamphus sclerolepis. The sequence continues at coordinate 10,173,549 of JBAMYA010000024.1, read as the reverse complement.
GTAGAGTTTGATTCCAGCATTGCCTTTGCTGTTTTTTTTTTTTCACAGCACAAGTTTATAGACATCGGTGTGTGCTAACGGAATATGATGGAAACATCGGCCAATGGTATTCTTGTATTTTGGATCGACATCTTGGTGACAACTTGCCAATGAGAAAACACTCGCCATGTGACATGTGGTCGATAAAACTTTTCAGATGTTTTAATTCACAGGCCAATATACTGTCTTATGGCCGATATCGGCCAGATGTATGAATGCCAGTTTGGGATAGCGCTGTTTGAATGGTTTAGTGATTGGCTTATGAGCAAATCATTTCCCACCTGGGAATGCGTTCTTATGATTGGGCGAAACAAGCAAGATATCTGATTGGTTGCAAATAATTCTGTGTTAAAAAAAATGCATTTGTAAATTGAAGGCATGCCAGAGGAGTCTCAAAATTCACACACAGATGCAGTGAAGTCCAAAGACCAAAAGCTGTTTGTAAATCAAGTTATATTTGTGTGTGCATCAGAAATACATTTGTGAATCGTGTCCTGCACATTTCTGAATCATCTTGCATATTTGTGAATCTTCCTGTGCACTTGTAAATCGTGCTATGCATTTGTGACTTTTGAGACTGTTCTAACTCTATAACCCACTACCCCATTAATACTATGTGTGACCCCGGACCATCCAAATCAGTAAGCACATCTAAATCTAAAAAATTTAAAATCGAATAATGGAAATAATGCAACTCCTTCTAAACTAACTCCAATATAAAAATCAATAACTTGACAGAAGACAGTAACATGGTGATCAAGAGTGGTTTGTTAAATCTCTTTCCTCTAAAGCGCTTTTGGTAAATGATTTGATCTCTGATCACCTGTTTGACCTTGTCTGTCTTGCAGAAACTTGGCTGCAGCAAGATGATTATATTAGTCACAATGAATTGACTCCACCCACTCATACTTATCGTCAAATTCCTAGAAGCACAGGCCACGGGGGTGGAGTAGGGACAATTTATAATTCCTGTTTAATATTTGAGCCAAAACATAGTATTACTTCATTTGAAAACCTGCTGTTCAGTCTACATCTGCCAGGCTCCAAGTCATCAGCATCAATTCTCTTGTCCTGAATCATTTAATAGATTCAACATTGTCTATCTTCCGTAGTCTCGCTCTGTTTTCTCTTCTCCTTTTTCACTCGATCTTGTGGTGATGCTCTGGTGGTGATGCTGTTGTGGTTAAGCTGCACCTGTCAATCGAATGCTGCTGTGGTATGCTTGTCGTACATACATACTTTTACATATTACAATGTATTTTTTTTTATATCATATGCTCTTGTATTACAATATACATATTTGTCCTTCATTCCCACTGTCCTAATTCTCCTCATTTCTTCCTTATCCATCAGGCCTGCAGCAGGAGGGTTCTGCTCAAGGTTTCTTCCCAAGAGGGAGTTTTTTCTTGCCACTGATGGCGTTGCCATGTGCTTGGGTGTCATGCTCTGTGTTTCTGAAGCACCTAGAGATGACTCATTGGCACTATATAAAAAATTGAATTGAATTGAATTGAATTGAATGATCAGTTTCATGGTTATGTCATATGTTCCATATGTTCTAGACACTTGGGTGAAGAGAGGATCTGAGCTGTCAGTTGATCACTGGTGGTGAGTTCCATCACATTGTATGAGATGGTGCCAGACAGACCTAGTAGACCCAAACATGTAGAGAATTTGTTAGGAACATCTGGTAGAGGAACCTCCCACCTCCAGCAGAGCTTCAATCCCATCCTGAGGGAGGTAGGGGACATCAAGTTGGAATGGGTCATGTACCATGCCTCCATTGTTGAGGCAGCTGTCCAGAGATGTGGTGACAAAGTTGACAGTGTCCGTCATGGCAACAATCCCCCAACCTGGTTGTGGACACAGCAGTTAAAAGAGGCCATTGGGCTGATGAAGTCCTACAAGGCTTAGCTAGTCTGTTGGAGTTCGGAAGCAGCAGGCAGGTACAGGCAGGCCAAGCAAACTGCAGCCTCAGCAGTTTCTGAGGCAAAAACTCAGGTATGGCGGGATTTTGGAGATGCCATGGAGAGCGACTTTTAATTGGCTCTGAGAAGATTCCGGCAAACTGTCTGGCTCATACAGCGAAAGCAGTCTTCCATCAACACTGTGTACCGTAAGAATGGGGTGCCTTTGACTTCAACTGGAGATGTTATCAGGGGAATATCCACAAACACATGGAAGATGTGTTTGTGGAATACCACAAACACATCTTCCATGGAAGAAGCTGAGTCTGTGGAGAGATTAGCAGGCTGGGGTGTTGAAGAAGGGGAATCAGAGGGTGTGTTCCAATTACAGGGAAATCACACTTTTCAGCCAACCTGGTGAAGTCTATGTGGGAGGAACAATCTGGGTTCTGTTCTGGTCCTGGAGCACTGGACCAGCTCTATACCCTTGCTAGGGTTCTGGAGGGTGCATGGGGAGTTTGCATTGTCGGTTGTAAGTCAGATTTGTTTCCTGTGAGATTTGGACTCCATCACAGCTGCCCTTTATCACCAATTCTGTTCATAACTTTGATGAACAGAGTAGGTGTAGCCAAGGAGTAAAGGGGTTCTGGTTTGGTGATCTCATGAATGCCTCTCTGCTTTTTGAAGATAATGTCATCCTATTGGCTTTATTGAGTGAGGATCTTCAGCTCTCACTGGAGCAATTTGAAGTCAAGTGCGAAGCAGCGAGGATAATAGCACCTCCCAATCTCAGACTTTGGTTCTTAGTTAGAAAAGGGTGAAATGTTCTCTCCAGGTTGGGAGTGAGGTTCTGCCTCAAGTGGAGGAGTTAAAGTACCTCTGGGTCTTCTTCACAAGGTAGGGAAGAATGGAGCAGGAGACTGAGAGATGGATTGGTGCAATGTCTGTAGTAATGAAGACTTTGTATCGGTCTGTTAAGGTGAAAAAAGAGCTGAGCCAAAAGGCAACACCCACTGCTTACCGGTCAATCTTTGTTCCTACCCTCACCTATAGTCATGAACTGTGGATAGTGACTGAAAGATCACAGATTCAAGAAACTGAAATGAGCTCTACCTTCAAGGTAAGTGAGAAGATTCGTCATCAGAAAGGGACACAATGTAGAGTGGTAGGGAGGTCTGGGCCTCTCTGCTTACTCTACTACCCCCTTGACTTGAATTTTAATAAGCAGAAGTCAATAGATAGATGGATGGATGAATGTTGGTTTTTTTTAAATCATGTTTTACTACATTAAATCTGAGAGAGAGCATTTTTTTATTTATTTTTTTTATTTTACTCATTTATTGAAATTTGAAAATGCAATGCAGCAGTTGTTGAACCTTTTGGGACAAAAGATTAGAAATGGCCAAGGCCAGACTGTAAAAGAGGGAAGCAAAAATAACGAGTGCGAGACAGACATGCAGACAGGCACCAGGGAACATAGTGGATGAAGACAGATAAAAAGAAAGCTCAGGCAAAAAGATGGAAGGATGCGCATGAATGTCAAAATGACTATTCTGCTGAGGCTTCTCTGTGGGTTATAACTTGCACACTATCATCACTATGATTTAGTCAATTCATCTGATGAATAAATAAACCAAAGTACATCATAGATTATTTTGTGTGTGTGCATGTGTGAGAGGCAACAAAATCAGTTGCAACAGAAGTAGGATAAATGCACACCAAACTGGATGAATGAGTCATCAGCCCAGCAGCCACTCGCTGACTTACAGTATTCGCTTGCGCATAGACATGCACATATATAGGCTTTACAGGTTCACGTGACTGCCATGTCACACAGATGAACTCACAAGAGCACAATGTAGTCTGCAGCAGGTTTAATACTCACATTACATGGTGAAACTTCAGAGATATTTTGAATATGTAGAAAATATTTATGACTTACAACTGTGGCAAGAGATGATGAGCTGTCTATATGAAAATATTTTTTAACCGGAAAAGAAACTTAGAAAGCAAGAAGTAAGGTGAATGGTGAGTGAGATACAGCTTCTAAGAGGGATAGAGCCTGGCATACAGAAATATGCACAAATATCCCATTTCTACTGAGAAAATGTGGATATGAGGTGACTGGAGTATACAGCAAAGGGGAGGGTGGATGGGACAGAGTGGTGGATGTTCAGAGTGAACGAGAGAGTGGGAGGGAGTTCAGGAGGGAGGCAATGAGGATACAGTGTAAGACAGGAAGGAGAGAAAGAGAAGTAGTGTGTTTATGGAGGAATGTGACAGTGTTTTGTGTATGGGAGAAGGGACGAGTGATTGTATCACATCAAGTGCTGAAGAAGTGTGACGAGGGACCCAGAAAGAACATCAGCAACAAAAGCAGAGATCTCTCTCTCTCTCTCTCTCTGTAACTAGAACTGTTAGTTTGTATCTATCTTAGGGTGGTTTGTCCAAAGTGATCCACAAAGACCTGGGAGACACATCAACAGTGATTGCAACTGTTCAGCAGACTATTATGGAGGTAAGGCAGCATTCAAGACACTTAAAGGAAGTGTGACTGATGGACTGGATGTGACAAGTGGTAGAGACAAACTTAAGGCTTTTTATTCAATTTAAGGGAATTGTATTATAAATATTTTTTTCAAATGTGTTCAAAGATCTGGAGTGAACCAGTTTCTCAGCATGAAGAATTTGGTTTGCTTTCATGCTTTGTTTCCTTGCATTGCACTGCCAATAATGCATCTTACTTTTAGCACAGTAATTAGTGGACAAACCATTGTTTTGTAAAGTATGAAATGACAGGGACCAGCATGGGGCTTAGTTTAAATGTTACACCATATATAGCAATTTGAGGAAATAGATACTATTAAAAACTGAGCTGGTTGTCTGCAGTGTCTAACCACGAATAGCAATTTTATCCCACGCACAATTCTCAAATTTAACTTTTTTTGTTTATTATTTGTAATTAATTACAAGAAAAAGGTTACTATCTGCAAAAGAAACCACCACTGTCACACCTGTGTACAGTGGCACACATGTGGAGACCTGCAGACGTCCTGAATTACTTCACATTGTGCTGGTGACAAGGTGAATAGGCAAGTACATGCCACATGTTCAGGCATGTTCAGCTTTGCTCTGTTCCTTAATATTGTTTCGAGAGAACTGCGTGGAAGGTACAGTCTCACAGAAAAAGTGTAGAGCATAAACTGAGCAGATATAGTTCTCTTCTTGTTTCACTGATGAGCTAGTTGGTCTTTAAGTGCACAGTGTAGAAATCCTTAACTTGATGTAGTTGGTTTCTCTGCATGGGCCAGACTAAATCTTTCTACTTTCCACTTTCTTGTATGATTAAAATGCTTTGTTCCATTTATGTGCTAAGTGGCAATCAGTGGTAGCTGTCATGACCTGCTAAAGAAGACGCTTCCTAAAATAACTGTCCCAGATATCCAAATACAGCATCCTCTCATGAATGAGGGCTCTGTCGGAGAAGTGCAGCATCTCTGCATTTTTATGAGTCTCAACTTATAATGATGTTGCAAAGAAAGAAACTTCCCAGCCATGATTACCACTCTTTAAAAAAAAGAGCAAGTGAGCATCACCATTTTACTTCTATCAAATATGACACCTGAAACTACTGAAAGAACTTGCAGTCTTCTCACCTTGGTCACTGAACTTTCATTTTGGAAATGAGCATTGCCTCCAGCACATATTTCCTGCTGTTTTCAGGATGATATAGACCCCTTAAAGTGAGCTCATTGTGTCTTTTTGTATTCCCACATAACACCACACACACACACACATGCACGCACACACACACACACATGCAGCCACAACAGATTAGGAGGATGGGAGGATGGCTATGCTCAAGAATGACAACCTTATCACTGAGCCTTCAGCTTGCAGGTCAGTGGGCCCTAGTGCCAGGGAAGACATCATTCTTTTCCACTTACCTATGAATTCTGTCATTCTGTGATATATGCTGAATAAAAACTTAGTCATGGGAAACTACACAGGAAAACTTGTGGATATGTAAAAAAAAAAAGTGTTCGGAGCACAATTTATGACCTAGTTTTGGAATATCATTCCAAACCAGAATAAAACATGTATGATGTATGAGTCAACTGATCTTAATATCATTCAATATTTAGCTAAAATATTCTATTCTGTGTATATAACAGATATATTCATGTATGTATGTATATATATATATATACACGTGTGTGTGTGTGTGTCTACATATATGTGTGTGTGTGTGTGTGTGTTGATAATGGATCAGGAATATTTCCGAATTTCTAAAAATAGTGCCACTTTCTACAATACACTTTTGGATGCTTTTCTGTGGGTGGACTAAAAGCCTGAGTGGTAAATATTTGATGGCAGTGGAGATGACCAAGATCTGCTGTATTTGACAGAAAATACTCTTTCCAGAGTCCTGATTCTAGGACTTTTTATAAGTGTGAGTAACCTTAGAAAAACAAAGAGACATATTTCAAGGTAATAGGTAATCTTGTATGAGTGGAAAAAGTTTAATAAATAGAGATAAAAGGGTATTTCCAATATTAGATTTTAGAATCTTTACATTCATTAGCATCAGTTCCCATCCTTGTCATTGTGCTAAATGCTCCCATTAAAATGCATTTTCCTTTTTACTCCAATAGCCAAGGTTATGCAAATGCTTGTAATTCAGGGGCAGGAGTTGGTCAGCCATACAAATCCAGAGAGCAGTGCAGACAACCTCCTTATCTGTTAAAACCAAAGAAGGTTGATTGTTTGGTTGACCTAATGTCTCATCTGGATGCGCATAACAGCATATGAATGCAATCTAATTTCATCAGGGGGTCCTTCACTAAAAGCTAGTCTCAGCCTGCCGGCAGAAGGCTCTGAGTTCAAAATAATGAGTTATAAACGTTTTCCCGCATGATTTATGATTGAACCTTTCTCTGAATCCAGACTCCTTAAAATGTGAACAGAGGATACATTGACTGTATGCTGGGCAGCAGTTATCAATGTATAATGCAATGTTAGCCCCTCAGAATACAAAATATCTCACACTCAGTCTCTTTCTCTTTCTGCCCATGCCTCTCACTCTGTGCCTGGTACTCCATCTCTTTTACTCTGGGGCGGTAATGAGTGTCTGGTATTCTGCACTTCACCATTGAAGCTCTATTCATGCTCAATCTCCTTTACAATGCACTAAAAGGATTACCCAATTAGCTGATATTGGATGTCATTGTGTGCGGGTCTGTGTATAAGCGTGTGTGTGTATGTACTTGGTCACTAGATAGATGCTACAGCAGTGAAAGTGAAAGATGGATGACCGTCTCTATTCCACACTTCATTCCCAGTTGATGTTCCACTGGAGGCCATATTAGTCATCCACACAACTCAGCTCTGCGTGTGTGAGTGTTTGCGTGCGCTTGTGTGCATTCGACAGAGAAAGAGTGAGAAAGAGAGATGGAAGCCTTGACAGGCTATAGAGGATGGCAGAGAAAGTGAGAGTATTACCTCTCAATAATTCAGTCTAGCAACCCATCACTTTCTGGGAATATACACTGCTGTCATACGTCTGCTGTTTCCTCTTCGTCTCACCATAAGTTTTGAGATTAATTCATACTGTCATTCTTGTGATGGCAGGAAATGCCTTCTTCATTACCTGTGAATCATTTTCTACTTTCTACAAAATATGGATCGATTCCATTTATCTGAAGCGTTAGGCATTCATGGGAACAGTATAAATATTGATTTAGAACAACATCTTCTCTAGAAATAATTGTGCAATTCATTTTTTTTTTCCATTTTACAAAGTTTATCACTGGAATACGCTATCACTATCGAGGTTTATTTGATCTTTTCCGCAATTCTTGGGAGCCTGAAACCAAACAATTCAAGTTTTTCAGATTAGAGGTCATGTCAGAAATATTAACCTACATGTTGATGAGTGAGTATTTGTTTGTTTGTTTGTTTGAAAGAAATAAAGAAACAAACAAACAAACAAACAAACAAACAAACAAACAGAAACTTTCATGTCTAGTCATATGCACTCACGTATTGTCTAAAGTCTTTTTATCTCAGTTTTCCAACTTTGTTGAAATATTTAATCTTAGTTATGTTTAAATGATATAATGGCCCTCGCATTAAAGAATCTAAATAATGAACAGAGCTTAATGTATAAAGTAAAATCTACAATTAAGCATCTTTGGCCCTTTGTCTGAAAGACATTATATGATTTTAGATGTGTTTAAGAGGGGATACTTAAACAAAGAAACGGATTGACCTAAAAAAAACAACAGACACTGAACTAGATAGATTGCAGATGCATCTGTTAGAAATTACCATGCAGACAGCAAGAATTAAAGTGATGCCATCTGGCACCGCGTACAGTGTGAGCAGCAGAGAGGCTCGTGCTCATTGTGAAACAGGTATAAATCCTGGACCTTTACAACGCACTGCTGCCTACCACGGACTGTGATAATGGATTGGCTATGCTTGCATGAACGTGTATTTATCTGAGTGTATGCGTATCTTTGGGAGGGTAGGGTGAGGGGTGTTATGTCGGCTTGTCTTGTGTCAGGCGGGTCAGCTGGGGCTTGAAAGCAAGGTGGACATCAGACCCCCACCACCACCCCCACTCCACCACCAACTCCCTTGGCGCACACACACACACAGACTCATACATATAACCCCCCCTGCCTGCACATGCTAAATGAGCCCCCCACACTCTTTTGTGCAGACAATGACAAACATGAGCCAATCAGAAATAAGATTAGATATATGCATGCACCCACACAGACGCACACTCTCACACACCTCCAACTTAAATAAAACAATCCCTCAAAATCTGGGTGGTGAGACCATTAGTACTGCTTTTTAGAATTTGAATTATTGGAGCAGTAAAATGACTTTTAAATTAACTCTCCATTTGCATCAAATATGAGTGAAATAGACCACTTACTATAAAAGACTATAAAAGTGACCATAAAAGTGAAACTTCAGGATCATTGTTCAGACCAACAGGCTCTGGGGTTTGAATAGCCTAATCGAGGAACAATGGCAGCCAGCTGAACGGATGAGAGAACAGTCCTCCAACATATCAACAAAGATACTGAATATTATACTAAAAGTGGGTCAAAAGACTGTGACAAACTTTGTAGTAAAAGGTTTTACTCAGTTAGACATAATTTGAGGTCAATTGTTGTGCAGTTCTGGGTCCTCATCTTGAGGGATTATGGATATGCTGTTCAGCAAATTTTATCAATTCTGTTCAAAACAGAGTTTTGGTTGTTTTTTTCACATTGACATTTCACATTGGAGTGCAAGATTTACACTTGTTTTGTCAGGGATGGAAATGAAGCAAAGACCTTTCTGTAACTGTCCTTTTTTCATTTGGAACGCAGTGCCTTGTATATTTTCCTTTCATTTTGTGTGATTGTATTTCTTTTACAAGGTGTTTTTTTTTCCAACAGTGTGTGTGCACTGTGGAATGCTGAATGCTCTCCTACTTCAGAAAGACATCAACAATGATCCTGTGAAGCCGTGCGGACATGCAAAACTGTGGGAAAGCATGAGTCTGTATGTGTATGTGTATGACTGACCAGACAGCATAAAGGCAGAACAGTGTTAAATTGCTGTAAAACTGAGGCTCTCCAGACCTCTTATTGTGAGGACTAGTCATTTATTTAACAGTAAAATATGGTCCTTGGCTGTTTGGGTAGAATACATCAACTGGCACACAAGAGTCCACACAAAGAGGGCACACTTCAACAGACAAAGAGCAAAAAGATAGAGGGTGACCGCCTTTTTTTCATCCTTCAGATGAATTGTTTGTTCAGGGTGGGTGCGGGGTACTGAGTGGGATGGATGGGTAGAGGGAGGGACTGAAGGGATAAGGGAGGGAGGGAAGGATGAATGGTTATTACACCATTTGTCGATGCAGAAACGGGGGGGCGAGTCTGTGGGTGAGTTGCGGAGGGGTGGGTTGCACAGAGGGTGTAAAAGATCTTTTGTGAAAGCAGGGAGTTAATCACTTGAGCGGCACACGCCAGTTCTATGGGAGCACATGTTGTACACCGGTTCCCTTGAGAAGAGAGGGAGGTCACACATACACAAAAACACACTTTAGTGCACACACACACAATTGAATCTACATGTCAGTTATGATGCAAAACTGAGTACGGAAGCAGGAAGACCCACCCCCTCAAAAGAACAGTTAGCAGACCCTGCTGGCTGGGGTGATAGTGTTTGCATTTGCTGCTTGTTCATTCATACGCGCACGGACGTACACTCGTGTGTCTGTTTGTTTCCTTCAGGACTGCCTCTATGGATCTGCAGGGGCTTTGGTTGAGATGGATGCTTAGTTTGGCCTAGCAGTAAGTAAAATCTGTTGTTTTATTACTTTGGTCTCTTGTCAGTGGTGGATGTTGATATCTGAGTGATAGTGAAGTCTGTAATTTAGATTTACTGGCAGAGACACAGGCACAATAAGACTGAGACGGATACAGCTATGTATGAGACCGTTTACCACAGTGACAAAGTATTGCTAGTGTAGTTTGTGCAGGTACAGAGTTAAAATTACAAATCAATAAGCAACATTTAGTGTTTGTTTACTTTGCAGAATATATTTTGAACTGCATCCTGAAGAATTAAAGGTCAGAAGTGAAGCAGCGCTGTAAGATTTGTTTGATGACGTGCATGTAACGAAAGCCATCCTGTTTTCCTGTTTTCACCTAGAAAACACTGAAAACTGTTTATTTTCTGCTTCACACTCAGCTCAGACACTCCTTTATGGATGGACTTACCGTCTCTGTGATGGTACTATCATTTTCCACATCATGTCTTTGTTCCTGGGGTGATGAAAGGGTGATGGCCTTGAAGTGCTGCTCTTCCTTCATTCATCATTTTCCTTCTAAAGCATGCTCAGGCACTGGACAATGACAGTTATTTGTTTCCTTACAAACACAGGGCTACCATTAATTGTGGATTAACCTCAAGCTAAATGCAGAGCATAGTTATATGTGACTTTGAGCTGGCAGTTCTATGCTTTGTTCCTGTGGACATTATAAAATGCTTAAATCTTCAGGACCAGGTGGCTCAAAGAGCAAAGATCAGTCAGTGTGGAGCCCTTTGCCACTAAAAGTCACTGCTGAGCCAACTTTTCCCCTGGGGGTTGAGGATTGTGATAACAACATCTGGGGTCTAGTTGTCTTTCAAAAAAGGTGGCAGCAGTGAGAAAGCTTCACTGGTAACCATATTTACACACAATAACTGAATGTTCTTGACTTTATGTGTTGACGTCATACATTCATCTACGCTCCGTGTGCACAAACTTTAATGATCGCAACCAATTTTCCTTGCAGTTTGTCTGTGCTATGTACAAGTAAAATAGCAAAATAAGAAAAGTACTGGCAAGTGCTGTTCAGCAGCACCAGCTAAGTGTTGAGTAGGCAGTAAGTGGCTTAATTGCCGGTTTGTTTTAAGGAAGGGCACCCAAAGGGTTATTTGTCAAATGCAACGGCTGAGCCATAAATCTAGAAACACAAAGCCAGGCAATATGCCAAGATGGACTTTTTTCAGCTTGTTTGCTTAGCAAATACAAGTACACCTGATTCAACACTGAATGTCTAGATTGAATAAGAAACAATAAAATTAAACAACCCAAAAGAGAGTAAACTAAGACATGTGTTTGTTCATCTAAAAAGATTGATCTGTTTTAAATCCAGATGCTTTATATTTTCTGTATTTAATGTCGAGGCCTTATATCCCTTCTTTGTCTTGCAGACGAAGCCACTCACACAACTCCTCTGGGATCATGAGACATGTCCACCCATCACTCCTTTTTAACTTGACCATCTGGACTTCAGCCCCATCCTGTCTTCACCTCAGCTTGCCGGACCATGGGTAGTGTGAGCAGCGTCGTCAATGGTAACAGCTTAAACAGCAAACACTGCAAGGCATCTGAGTATAAGTTAAAAGAGGGAACAGGCCATCATAGAAGGAGCGGAGGTTGCAATCTTGACGGACTACTAAACTGCGGCTTTGCTCAGGGCTCCTCATCCTCCACTCATCACTCTAAAGGCCTCTCCCACTCTAGGTCAGGGAGAAGTGAAGATTTCTTTTACATCAAGGTGAGATCAAATATGTTTTCAGATCACATTGAGACACCAAAATGAACTCGTTTGAATAAAATGTTTTTGTTTTTCACACTAGGTAAACCATAAACCGAGGTCTTCGTGCCACAGAGAAAGACTGATGGAAGAACGAGTGACCAGGGATGGGGAATCAGAGGACCGACAGCATCCAAAACTGCTGCTCATGCCGGGAAAAGTGACAGAGAGGATGAACATGGTATTTCAAGTTTGAAATGATAAAATTAATTACAAGGTCACATGGATAGATGGCAAATGTGCCACTGGAGCCACCATGCTTAGCTTTGTATGATAACTGGAAACAGTGGAAAGTGATTATGTCGAAATAAGTTATAACTAGAATTCTCAATAACTGTTGGTATGCTTAATTTATGTGATTTGTATGAAAGGAAAAAAGAAGAAAAATTACAGTATAATATTTAATAAAATTAATTATTATTATTATGGCCCTGCGATGGACTGGCGACCTGTCCAGGGTGTACCCCTGCCTTTCGCCCAAAGTGAGCTGGGATAGGCTCCAG
>JBAMYA010000024.1:10141317-10160051 GCA_037176975.1 Arrhamphus sclerolepis | reverse complement strand
AAGTGAGCTGGGATAGGCTCCAGCAGACCCCCGTGACCCTGCACAGGACATAGCGGGTATAGATAATGGATGGATATTATTCTTATCATTAATGACAATCGCAACAGCAATTTAACATTTATTATTATCACTAGTGGTACTATTGTTATTATCACTATCATTATTATTATTATTATTAATATTGTGGGATAACATTATCTCTTTCTTGTTCTTTTAACTTAAAGGACTAATTAAGGTCTAATTTAAGTCTATCCAGAGTTCAAGGACTGAAGAGAGAAAGCATTGGCTCACTTTGTCTGTCACTAATTTTATCAAAACTGCAATGTGCATTTTTAAAAAGCGGTTAGGTTTACAGGTTTCATAAGAAAAGTAGCTTTTCTGATATTCATGTCCAGGCCAGTGAAGATTTTCTGACAGCCTCATGTTTAGGAATTATGCACATGGCTTCACCAGAGAAATAACAAGCACTCAAGTTCATTTTGAGGGCACCAGTCATCCAACAGAGCTCCTCACATGTGCACAAACAATTATTGTTTATAAAATGTCAATAGAGTTGTTGCCACAAAATATAACCAGTCAAGTAGTCTGATCCTGCTTCCATCTCACCATCTGCAGGTATTAGCCTTATATTGAGAGCCTGAAATGGTCAAACAGTTCCATTAAACAAACTGCATTGAAAATTTAACTTCAATTTTTATGCCCTCAAGAAGTATTGTCATCCAGTGTTGTTTAGCAGGAAAATATACCGTGGTTATTCTTACAAGCATGAAGTCACACATCACAAGAGGTTAAGAGCTTGAAAGCCTCACATTAATGTGGAAAATAAGAAAAAAAAATAAAAATCCACAACAGGTAGTGTGTAGGTAAAAGTAATTCCTCAGTGCTGAACCTTCCTAATTCATTAATTAACCCATTGCCGATTAAAGACCAAGTAATGCCTTCATTGTGTCAGAGAAATCATTTCTGAAGTAACCATACAAAAGCATGCAGTTTCTTCTTCGATAAGTCTTCATTCCTCATAGGAGGGACAGATAGGATAAGAGAAAAGAGAGCAGGAGGCACAAGAGCTGGAGAGAACTTGACGGATTAAAAAGAAAAAACAACAACGAAAGGCATCCCAGCAGTTAAGTCAGTGGGAAGGAATGCTGAGCTCACAAGCTTTACCTCTTACACTTCAGCAATAGCTCATATTATTAATGTCACGGAGAGGAGCTATTCATCTTCCCTCAGACAGCACATGGAGCAGAGATGTAGGATACAGAGGAGAAGAGAAAGAAGGGGAAGGGTGGTGCTACCGATGACAGTCTTGGACAGCACAGGCAGGACACGTAGAGTATAAGCTCACCTTAGAAACAGGTTTTCTCATTTTAAGACTGTTCAGGGAATCTTTCTTGGAGCTATAGATGTGTGGCTTTTAATTGTTGTGTGTTTTAGAGAAGCAATTGTTTGCTTCAGCTGTTCCATTTCCACATCAGAGACATAACTGGGGGCTTCTAGAATGTGACATCATCTCTGTATCTATGTGAAAACAGAATTTTAAGTTTCAGAATCCAACCCTTCCTTTTCCAAGTATAAGATGATGTGTTGTCCACTGAAAGGAGTCACTGAATATAAAAACATAAACAGTGAAAAACACCCCTACTGTGTGTCACTTTGCTTTTCTAGACCTCTGCTGAGAAGTCACTGGTCCATACCACTGCCTTCAAGTCTGTGAATCCCACGAGGGTTTCCTCCACCGAGACAGGCCACAACAGCCTGGACCACATCCTTCGTCCACGGAAGAAAGCAAGCAGCTCAAATGTTGGACATAAGCATGAAACCTTAGGTTTGTATCATTATTCTGGGAAACAGTTACCTTCAATTTAGAATATTTTACCTGAATAACAAACTGCTGTAATTTAATGTCAGGGACGCTCTCCGACTCCGGCCGTAACTCCATGTCAAGCCTGCCCACCCACAGCACCAGTGGCAGTCTAAGAACTTCCACGTGCCCTGCGATTCACAGTGACGGCACCTCAGTCATTGGAAACAGCCTCAGCAAAGGACAGCAGCTCAAATTCTCTCCATGGAACAGCAGAAATAACACCAACCTGGACTGTGGTTACAGAGCTGGTTTAAACAGTGGTGAGCTGCTTTCTAAGGCTAATGAGGATGTGGACTCTCCACTTTCTGCAGATGAGCCAAGCACTCTCTCTGAAATTGTAGGTGGGATTCGGTCCCCTATAACTACAGATGAGTCACTGATTGAACATTTGGAACAGAGGCTGCTTGAGAGAGAGACGGAGCTACAAGAGCTACAGGTATCAAACTGTCGTGTAACGCCTCAAAAACTCAGAATAAGCAGGATAGGCTCTACACATGAGAACCTACACTCTGCATGTATGATGTCTTTAACTTCCCAACAGGTGAGTTTGGAGGAGAAGGAAGCACACACATGCCATATGTTTGAGGAAAGACAAAGGTATTGTGCAGAGGAGATAGAAGAACTGAAACAGCAGTGCTCCACAAAGTTGCAACAAGTGTCGCAGAAGGCTGCAAAGACACAACAGGCACTACAGCAGCAAGTCATCCAACTCCAGGTCAGCCTTCATCACACAGGAACCAGATCTGTTCCTTTCTCATCCTTTCAAAAGCTTGTTCTTTTCTGTAACCATATTAGTAATGGCACAGTGTTGAAGCATAATTGTAGTAAAGAAACAAAGCATTAGCCTACGAAAGCCACGCTCTCTTAGATGGATATGTAAATGAGGGATGAAGTCTTGTGCAGGTGGAGAACGAGAAGCTTCAGGAAGAAATCTCCAAGCTGACTCGAGAGAAGGACCTTGCTGAGCTCAGACTGAGGTCTTACGAGAGAGAGACCACACAGCTCACACCAACACTCGAGGAAACTCAGTGGGAGGTGAGTCACGTGAGGAAGGATATCAAACATTGGTGCACACAAAACAATATAGGTGCACTTACAACCATGTTGCCAAAATCGATCTTAACATATTGAGGTAATTGGTTGATTTGTAGTTAATTACACACTTTGAATAACAATACTGGAAGTGAGAGAACCTTCTTAAGAGTCAAAGCTGTAATATCCAAAGCATTGCAGATTGACACAACAGCACTGAGTTCAATTTCATATTTACTTTAATTTATACTCCTCTATAGGGTTGAAATGTCTTTTTTAGTTTCTTGTTTTCAGCATAAAGTTCAAATACTTCTGAAGTTATGTTTTTTTTTTTTTTAGAATAGAATCGAATAAAATAGTATAGAATATAATAGAATATTATTGTTATAAGCATCCCCCCACAGTGTACTTAGAATTACAAATATAAAGATGTAATGACTAAAGAATAAAAACAAACACTTTAGGGCACTTACAGATTATTGCACTAGTGATTGACAGAATATTCAGGTTGCACTTATGAGTTTAATAGTCTGATCGCCCACACAAAGTATGACTGCATAATACATTTTACTTTGAGGACAAATACTTTCAGAGTAGTCAATGTTGCCCCTCTTTCACCCTAAAAAATATGAAAATTATTCAGACCCATACCAGTTAAAAGTGCTCATTGAAATTCTGGTCAGGATTATTCATCCACCTATGATGACAATGAACTAACTAATTCAAGACACACATATACTTCCCAGGGAAGTAAGTGGAGACAAAAAAAAATACACATCAAAAGGTGCATAAGCTTGACTCATATTGCTGGTGTCAAAAAGAAATACAAAAACTTTTTCATATGTAAGTAAATCTCAGCTCTTTAGCCCACTGTTGGGACATGGAGTGAAAATTTGCAACTAATCATCCATCCATCTGTCATCCATCCATCATCTATACCTGCTTATCCCTGTGCAGGACTATGGGGGTCTGCTGGGGCCCATCCCAGGGGTACACCCTGGAAAGGTTGCCAGTCCATTGCAGAATGCATCCAATAAATTTCATCTGCTGTGCATAAAACCATATATTTGTTTTCAATCATTACAAAGATCATGACAGTTTAACTTCAGAGACTGCAGTCTACTGTAATGTCATATGATGGTTTAAAAATTATTTTTTACTAGGTTTTATGAATCTATGATTTTTTTTACTGCATTACTATTTTTACAATCAAAGTAGTAACTTTGTAAAAACGCAAATGCACAAAATTCACAATTGCAAAATTTCCACACAAACTCAGGCTGCAGGGGCAGCGACCTAAAGCAAAGAGACCCAGACCAGTCTCTGTTCCGCCACCTCCTCTACCTCGAGCATCATCAACCAAAGCATGACAGATGTTTAATATTGTCAGGATAATGATTTATTTTCCTTCCCAGTTGTAGTAGATAATACCGGCAACATTTCATTATCTCGTGCTCATAATCCTCTGTGTTCAATTGCAGGTGTGTCAGAAGACAGGAGAGATCTCGTTACTGAAACAGCAACTCAGGGAGTGCCAAGCAGATGTCAGCCACAAGCTAAGTGAGATTGTCAGCCTCAGAGCATCACTGAAGGAAAGCGCAGCAAAAATGGAGATGCTTGAGAAGCAGAATAAAGACCATGAGGACAAACTCTACTCCCGAACCTTAGAGGTTGAGGTTAGTCTGTTGACAGTGATTAATTCCAGAAAGAGGTACAGACATGCACAGAATTTTCATACAGTGCTTGTGAGACACTTTTAGCAAGGATGCCTGCTATCAGATGTTTGATTTGATTCCAACCAGTCAACCGTCGTGTTGTCAGTTTTCTTGGTGTAATAACCTTACTGATGGTTAAGAGGTGATCTTATCTTTATACAGTCACAATTATACTGTATGTTTCAAAATAATCTTTTGCCCATGTCTACATACTCTTTATTTGCATAGGTGTGCCAGAATGAACTCCAGTGCAAAAAGAATGAAGCTGATTTTCTAAGAGAGAAAGTGAGCGAGATGGAGAAAGACATTGAAGGAATGACGCAGATGCATCTTGCTACAGCCAAAGACCAGAGACTGCAGCACAGTTCAGAGCTTGAGAGTCAGCCCCCGACTCAGGCCTTTGAAAGACTGATTCACAATTCTGACTTCTCTGATCAAGGCCAGGATGTCGAAAACAGGGATCATATCTCCACTGGATCGCTCAAAAGAGAAGTGGACAGACTGAAGCAACAGCTCAGGGAGGAGAAGAAAACTCAAGAGAGGCTGGCCAGCAGCTTTGAGCAGGAAAGACAGACATGGAACAAAGAAAAAGACAAGGTCATCAAATACCAGAAACAGCTCCAGATCAACTACCTGCAGATGCACAAGAAGAACCAAGACTTGGAGAGGGTCCTTAAGGAGCTGACAGCTGAGCTTGAAAGCCGGACAGAGATAGGCATGGGCATCAGCTACAACTCAGGTCTTCAAACTTACGATGATGTTATTGCCACAGAGATTTGAAGGGAGAACTGACACGCATGCTCTATGAAAGTGATACCACGATGACTTTTTTTTTTTTTATTTCATCATATCTCTCCCATTGAAGCATGCAACATCACAACAGTTAATCCACTGATTTTTTTGTGTGTGTGTTGTACTAAAGTTATTTATTAGTGTATATAACCTAGACTATTTTTGTGTCCATGTCACAAAAAACAGTACTACTAAAAATAGTTATTGATGAAGAAACTGCTCTTATGTATTTAAAGAAAAATCCTTAGTTATTTAATGTTCAAAGGAAAATTGATTTTTTTTTCTTTTCTTTAACCATGTTGTCTACCAGAAAAAGTTAACGTTAAAAATGCTCTCTGTTTTGTAGTTTGAACAAGGTAAAAAACCACTAAATCATTTTTGCCACAATTAATGTCTTACAGTAACACATGACAAGCATGATAATTGCACATCTGTCTCTTCTAGCATGACATCGACAGTGATATATCAAGTTTTGTTAATGGTGGGTCCTAAACCTTCATACATGCTGCCATATTTTTCAAAGTCACGATGTAGTCGTATAATGTCTACTCTTCACAAGTTTGAACATGGGACACGCTGTAATTAAAAACCATGAGGTCTTTTTTTTTAACAACAAAAGAAAGTATACATCTTACACAAATGTTTGCCACTGCCACAACTATGAAAACACTTCAAAATCCATGTCTAAATTACGTTAAGTTGTCAAACATTTTCACCCTCAAATATGCAAACAGACAACAATGAAGCTAAAATGATGTATTATATTTCTAGTATATTTTTTCACTCTTGAGATCTCGTACATTTTTAATTTTGGTATATGAAATATTTCAGTAAATTTATTTTAGTCTACAAATGAAGTTATCAATTAGGCACCATACGGATTTCCAATGTGGCTAAAACTATTACTAATATGAATATCCCGAAATAAGGTGTCCAAATTTGTCAGCTCTAGGTACTTTTACCAACACAACCAGAGATTAAAGGTTTGGATTAAGGAACTGTAACTCCATGTTCGAACTGACTGAATGGATTTCATTAAAGTTCAGAATAATATGCTGATTCCTAAAACAGAAGTGTGAATAATGCAGTACAGAATAAAGAACTCTTCTAGGAGAACTCAGTCACAAATAAGTGAATTCTTTCTGTAATTTTTTTTTTTTTTTTTGAGTGTAAAAGGAAAAGTTTCAAGAGAATAATGAAGGGTGATGACTATGTCTATCTGTCTACAAACAGTGTTTGTGAAGATCAAATATCATTGCTCCACTTCGAGAAAAACAAAAAACCAAAACAAATTTTCCTAACAGAAAATCCATTTACTTATTTCTACTAAACTGGATTTGTTTGCAGTTTTTATATGAAGCAAAAGTGTACCTACTCCTCTGACTCAATACTCAAAATTACATGGGTATGTAACTGCATGCACACACTGTGCTGGTCCAAAATGTGTGTTAATCTGTTAACAAGGATGCTTGAAACTGTTTAGCTCCTAATCATATTACATTACCTCGGCAAGTCAGCTGAGATTTGGGGGGAGATGGAGTGGAAATAAGGAGGTGGAACCACCAGCACTCAGACTGACCGATAAGTGCTTCACAACACTTTAAGCCTCAGCACTGAAAAGTGGAAAATTGGGAAAAGATAAAATGATGGCTGATACTGCTGCATGAAAATGCTTGAAATTCTTTCTTTTTTTTTTTTTTCTTTTTTTTTTTAAACGCGCCCATAAGGGAATCATTGTGTGTTAACCTGGAAATGGCACTAAATAGCAACAACCTGCGTTTTTCTATTTTTTTTCCATCTATTATTCTATTAATTGAGGACCTCTATTCAAAAACACAAGATGAGTAATATTACAGTTGAAACCAAGTTTAAATACACAACGTAAAAAGACACAGACCTGTTTTTCTTCACCTTCCAGCACTATATCAGACTAAACATTTCCTGTTTTAGGTCAGTTAGGATTACCAAAAATATTTAGATTTGCTTAATTTCAGAATAATGAAAGAGAGATTTTTTTTTTTTCACTTTTGTATTACTTTCTTCAGAGTCAGAAGTTTACATACTACATAAAATAACTATACCTTTCAAAATTTAGGAAAGCTTAAATGATGATGTCATGGCTTTGGAAGCTTTTGGTTAATTGACAACATTTGAGCTAAATGGAGACAGACCTCAAACCCCCTCTTTCCTTGTTTAACATGATGGGAAAGCCAAAAGAAATCAGCCAAGATATCAGGAAGAGAACTGTGGACCTCCACAAATCTGATTCATTCTTGAGTACAATTACCAGATGCTGAAGGTGTAACACTCATCTGTTCAGACAATTACACACAAGTATAAACACCAAGGGAATGTCCAGCCATCATACCACTCAGGAAGGAGATGCGGTCTGTGTCCAAGAGATGAATTTGATTTGGTGTGAAATGTGTATATCAATCCAAGAAAAATGGCAAAACACCTTGTGAAGTTAGTAAGAGAGTGTCATCACACACACATACAGTGAAACCAGTCTGTTACCAACATGGGCTGAAATCCCACTCAGCAAGGATGAAGCCATTACTCCAAAAGAAACATACAAAAGCCAGTTTACAGTTTGCAAATGCACACAGGGACAAAGACATGCCCTGTGGTCTGATGAAAAAAAAATTGAAGTGTTTGATCATAATGGCCATTGTAACATTTGAAAGACAGAGGGGGAAGCTTGCAAGTCTGAGAACACCATCCCAACTGTGAAGTACGGGGGTGGCAGCATCATGATGTGGGGTTGTTTAACTGCAGGAAAGACTGGTGCACTTCAGAAAATAGATGGCATCATGAAGGAAGAACATGGTGTAGAACTACTGAAGCAACCTCTCAAGACATCAGCCAGGAAGAAAAGCTTACACGCAAGCACCAAATTAGCAACACAGTGGCTCAAGGACAGAAAACTTGTGGCCAGAGCAGACAGGCCAAAACATTTGATCCAAGTCATACTTTTTAAAGGCCATGCCACCAAATTCTAAGGAAATGTATGTACACTTCTCAAAATCTCTCTTAAAGAAAAAGAAAGAAAGAACTCTGACTCTTGTTATTCTGGCAAAATTCTAACAAATATAAATAATTTTGGTAATCTTAACTGGCCTAAAACATGAAATGTTTAGTCTGATGTAATGTCAGACAGTGAGAAATAAATATTTATTTTTATACAGTGTAAGTAAATTTCTGATCTCAATTGTATGTGTTCAAATATACACTTATCATTTATTGAGCAAATTTATTTGATGACACCTTAATAGAGATGGTGATTCAATAGCAAATAAATTGTGCCAAGAAAAAAAAGTGACATAATTTTCCTGAAACACATGCAAACTTATTCAAAGTGCTCTTCAGCACTCTTTGTCTGTCACTGATTACAATTCTCTATTTCTCTTGGATTTAAATAATGAAAAGACTGTCTTCCTCCCCCTGTCTAATTACCTAACTTTTGCCTTTTGGCAGTGCTTCCTCTCTAACAGAACAGCTTCGCATCTGAGCTTCTGTCATAAATAAGCTGACGGGACCAAATCAATACTGAAATCAAATTAAGGCCCTTTGTGAATTTGTGTGTCTCTGGCACTGACTTGAAAGGGGGACCACCGCAAAGAGAGATAAGAAAAATTGGTGTGGTGTGAAAGAAATAATCAGAGCTGGGTGGGTGGGGGATTTCTTTATCAAAATAATGTAGGAAACATCATTAGTATTTTGTGTCCTGTATATACTATGTCTTATAATATATTCTACATTACACACACACCATATATTGTCACCACATAGCTGCCATCTGATCAGTCATAGTCATTTGGGCCCTGCAGTACGAAAGTATGGCTATAATGTGGGGGGTGGCTATAATAAGCATTTTTCTTCTCTTTTTTTTCTTTATGAACATTCACTTTTGGTCTAACACATGTCACAGTGTGACCGGACAGCAGTTAGGCGTCCGAAAGAAGACACTGGGTGGTAATTTAGCCCTGCCTGCCCTGCTGTGACATGATAAAAATGCAATCATATCCTGCTGTGGTTCTCCTGATGGGCTGACAGTTAAACACAAAAGGGACAGAATTCATTAGTAAGGAGGAGGTACTATTGCAGTCCTACTTAACATACAAATGGGGATATCTGCTTTCATATTCATTACAATTCTCATTTTAACTATTCCAAGAAAAATATTGTACTCCTAAAAGACATAGGTTTGTTCTTCACTTCAAAACCAAAGCTTTCTCTTTAAGATAATAGTAAATATTCCTTGCCGTTCCATAATGAATGAGACAATAACACTTTATCAGTTTCTACCTTGCCCTCATTACTCACTACACACTCACATGCTCAAATGTACTACAACCCAGTTGTACCCCTGAGCAATTAGTTCCTCTAAAATATCAAGGGGGTAGTTATTCAGGCATGTATTTCATATATTATTGGTTTACTCTGAGCCTTGTATGCAGACCAAGCTTTAGCAAACACAGTCTCTGCAAATTCCCAAGCTCCTCCACAGTCAGCAAGTAATTGGAGAGGGAGTCCCTGAGGGTCCTCATATACTGCTATAGTCTTTGCTGCCGACAAGTTGAAATGGCAATGAAGGTAGATAGGACTCGGCATTTCTGTGTGTGTGTGTGTGTGTATGTGTGTACGTGTGTGTGACCTAGAAGTGCAGGAGGTGGCTAGCAGACTTTGTATAAATAGGCCCGCAGCCTTTGAACACTTGCTGGTTGACTGGGACGCCATCTGGTATCACAACACCTCTACACCCCCCACAACACCAGCAACACTACCATGATTATCCATGTCTGTGGGGATGTTGAATTCGGCTCATGGGGAAATGGCTGAGAGGAGGTGGTCGGCAGTGTATGAATGCCAATTTAAGCTCTTGATGCTCAAAATTAGTTAATTAACTCTATCCGTCACACAGAGTGTGAGTTCCTCTGAAAGTAATTTTACCATTCAACACAATCCAGTTCTTTTATTCTAAAGCTTTGCCAACTTTCAGCTTGTCAAGTTAGCAGGAATGGTTGAATGCCAGTTGAAAAAGCTTCATTATGTGAATCCATAACATTACATAAGGAAAAAAAATACTGAAAATGGGTTGAAGCAAACCTTGGAATTATTTTTTTAAGTGCAGCTTTCACTTGTATATTTTGTCTGCAACTGGCACTTTGTTGATAACATGAAGAGGATTACATTAATTTCGGTTTACAGACTTAAGTTTAATATAGCTTTTTTATTTTTTCACACACCCACAAACATACATATATGCAACAATTAACCAATTTTGTTAATTTCTTACACTGACTTTATGCACAGACACAAAGTGATCATATCCTGAGGTGATAATAAAACGAAGGTGAGTTGCACTGCAGCCATTTAGCTGAAAGGTAAAATCAAAAAAAATATATCAGTTTTACTCATTGTGATTCAATACAAACACAATTTTACAAGAATACTTTTGTTTTGACTTACTGAAATGATATTTGACTGGAGATGTCCTTCTGTATGTTCAAATTCTGCAGGGCAATAGGTCAGTTAATATCAATTTTAATTCCTTGGACTTGAAATCAAGTGCAAAAAGCAAATACTGGAGGTGGACATGTGCCTTACCTTTCTCTGTAACAGACTCAAACTGAGAAGCATTTGGTGACGTGTTCTTTTCTATCTTAAGATGCCTGACTGTAAAGAATTAAAAATACATAAAGTTGGTTGTGTTGAATTTGTTTATGCTATATTTTCAGTCTTAGTTCATACCTTACAGCTTTTTATTGATCAGAAGTCCTTAAATGTAAAAGGATAAAGAACTGCCACGATTACACATTGTTCAAACATAATCTTATATGATTGCTCTTCAGTTGTAATCAGGTTCTTATCTATCCAACTATCTATGTAAAGAGACACTTTATTAGGTACACTTGTTTAGTTGCTTTTTAACACAAATGACTACTCAGTGTATTTAGGCATGTAGATGTGGTCAAGATGATTTGCTGAGATTTAAAATGAGCATCAGAAAGGGGAAAATGAGGATTTAATTGACTTTGTACATGGCATGGTTGTAGGTTCTTCAAAGGCTGTTCTGTGTATTTCAGAAACTGATGATCTTCTGGGATTTTCACACAAAACCATCTCTCAGGTTTACAGAGAATGGTCCCCAAAAAAGAAAATATCCAGGGAATAACAGTTGTGCTCAGGAAAATATACTTTGGTATGTTAGAGGTCAGATGAGAATGGGCAGACTGGCTCCAGATGATAGAAATGGTACAGTTACTCAAATAATCACTTGTTACAACCAAGGTATGCAGAATATCATCTCCGAAAGCAAAAATTGTTGGACCTGAAAGCAGATGTGCTACAGAAGCAGAAGACCATTGGTGCCATTCCAGTCGGGTAAGAACAAGAAACAGTTGCAACAATTTACACAGGTTCACAAACAAAAATTGTTGCCTGGTTTGATGAGTCTCAATTTCAGCTGTGACATCAGAAGGGTGTCAGAACAACATGAAAGTATGGATCCATCCTGCCTTGTATCATCAGTTCAGGCTGGAGGTTGTGGTGTGGGGAATATCTCTGCACACTTTGAGCCCCCTTTGTTCCAAATGAACATTGTTATTTTAACATTAAAACGGCACTGCAGCTACAGCAGCATGGTATTGTTGCTGACCATGTCCATCTCTTAACCATAATGTACCCATCTTCTGCTGGCTTCTTCCAGCAGTATAATGCACCATATCGCAAAACTCAAATCACCTAAACCTGGTTTCTTGAACATGGCAATGAGTTCACTGTACTACAATGCCCTCCAGAGTCACCTGATCTCAATCCAGTAGAGCACCTTTGGGATGTGATGGAATGGGTGATACACATCATAGATGTGGAACTGACAAATCATATTAACATGGACCAAAATCTCTGAGGGATGTTTTCAACACCCTGTTCAATGTATCCCTCAAAGTTCTGGAAGCAAAGGGGGTCCAACCTGGTACTAGCCAGGTGTACCTAATAAAGTGACTGATGAGTGTATATCCTTACTTCATTATCTCTGAAAATCTGCGTGCAGATCTTAAGCATACCTCTGAAGAGGATAAAACGCATACTAAAAACAGACTAAATTAAAGCAAAATAGATCAAAAATAATATCAGAACAGATACACAACACGCATTGTGAAAACACTTCCTACAAAAGATACGAAATAGTACATCAGAAATACCTGCTAAATGTCTGTTTACTACAGGACCTTTAATTTATATGCCCCTCTGTCCCCATAAACTCCTCCTTACCATTATAACTGTCCATTGACAAAGCCGATATCGTGGCTGGTTCCGCAAAGCGAATTATGAACTCCTGAGGAAACATCCCGGTGGATATCCAAAACGTTTTTGTGTTTCTGCTCGGAAAGAGAGGGAAAGGGAAGTTTCTAATACAGACCCAGTGTTTTAGTAAGTCTACGAAACGTAAAAGGTTCAATTGCAGCAATATTCACCCGTCGATGATGTTTTCTGGTGGATGATCGTCATCACCGGATGAAACCACGACAACTTTGGCATCCAGAGAGCTGAAAGATGAATCAATCATCACAACCAAGTTACACTGTGGGTACCGTGGGTGAAAGAAAAGAGAAGAGTTAAATGTTAGTACACAACAACTGCTGTTGTTGCCAAGCCAACCACGTTGTCGCGTGTTTTATACGTCACGGCGTCTGTCTACGTCACTTTCTGCGACGCACGTTTTAGGATAGTTAGATTTAGCTAAAACTGTCGCTGCAGCGTTCAAAAATATTCACATGGCGAATGGATTTCAGGATGCCCTGTTCACACGCGGAACTGGACAGGTTCGACACACACTAGAGCATAAGATGAGAAGACGTTAGACCCTTATACCAGCTGATGTTGATTTGTTTTTGTGGTGGTGAGCTCGGAAGCTAAGCTAAAACACAGCGTTGTGTGTAAAATCCACACTAATGTTCCTCTGTTAAGTAAAGGGTTTCACAGATGGGTAAACAGTGAAGTGCATGAACAGTGAAATAGGCTGAAACCAGTCCTCTGATGACCCGACTCACATTTGTATACACTGAATTGGAAAATTGTTGTAAACAATGGCTCTAAATTCGTTCGTCTTTTCCTTTTCACTCAGAGCGATGATTCAGATATATGGGATGACACCGCACTGATTAAAGCGTACGACAAAGCCGTTGCATCGTTCAAGGTGAGGTGGATTCCCTCCGATATTGTTGCTTCTTAAATTTGGGTCATTTCTAAATGTAATTCCGCATTGGTTTTGTGTACTAGACTGCCCTAAAAGGTGAGGATGACCCGCAGGCCTCCAAGAAAAATCCACCAGGAAAAAAACGCAAGAACAGCAAAAAGAACCAGTGCAGGAAAAGAACCAATGCATCACCAGATAAAGAGGTAAATAACGTGGAAGAGAAAATGCTAATCAACTTCAGTTAAAAATGCTTTATACATCCCCAAAGGGAAATTCAGACATTTCCCTGACAGACATGTAGAAGGCAATAAGTTTACTATTGGCCACAATGTTCATTTCATAATTCATAGTTGTACTGGTAAAGTACGTAAAGCACATTCAATTCCAGTTCATCTAAGAATTTCAGTTCAGATCAGTTATTCTTGTGAACCATGGGACCCTTAAAAAATCTAAAGGGCTTCTAATGTATATCATTTCATATTTAATGACGGAAGTGTATGCTGTTTTTTTTCTTTCATTTTGTGTTTTTTTCCACAAACTGTTCTTTTGCATTGAATTGTTGTAACTCATAGGCGAGTTTTTTCATTACAATGGTTAATAAAAGTTTGTAATCTCTTTTAAATTTGATATATTGATGCATTAATTTTATCTGAAACATCAGAATTTCACAAAAGCCATGAAGGTGGATTAAGAGACTCCAACTAAACAAGTGAAACAAAACTATTATACTTGGTCATTCACTTTTTGAAGATAATGAGTTGTCACTTTATCCAAGTGCCTGCCATATAGGCAAAATATATTTACGGTGTAGCAAAATCAGTCCAAGTGATTCCAGACTGGATTAAAAAAAAAGAGTGTGCAAATTTGTGTGGAGCAAAATTTGTTTTACTGATTAATGTGAAACATTCAGCTGTGATTATTACCTAGTCTATGCATGGTTTCATGCTTATTTCATACTAAATGATTAAGAGTTAGAAAAAGAAAGAAAAAGTCTTAGTTTTATATAGGAGAGCAAAGTGTATTCATTCCATGAGTAGAAAAGTGTTATAAAATCCTCAAGAAAATATTTGATGTGAACTAGGAACTGTAAGTGTGCTGGTATGAAATAACCCATAAATCAAGAGATACAATCACACAGTTTTGTTATCTGAGCTGGTGTTTCATCTGCCCTCTAGGTAACTCTGAATTTGGTTTATTTTAGATCAGGACAAGCCACATTGTGTGGTTAAGTTTTGACATTATTTCTGCTTTATGTGACATCACAGTGGCAGGTTGGAGACTCTTGCAGTGCTTACTGGTCAGAGGATGGCCAGCTCTATCCAGCCACCATTTCCTCCATAGACTACACGAGAGGCACCTGTATAGTTGTTTATACAGGCTATGGCAATGAAGAAGAGCAGAGCCTCCAAGACCTGCTGTCAGAGATTTCTGAGGCTGATGAAGAATCAACTTCCAAGGTAAAGCTGTATAAATAATGTTCTTGTAACATAATTATAATGTTTATTAGTCTATTTATTTAAGTCAGGGGTGTCAAAATCCAGTTAATAATTATAATGTTTATTAGTCTATATATTTAAGTCAGGGGTGTCAAAATCCAGTTAGTTATCCACTGTTCTGCATGTCTTAGGTTACCTTCTGACAGCAGGTCTTAATGCACAATTCTGATTATTTATTTATTTATTTATTTTGGTGAACTCCTATTTTCTTTGTGTGTGTGTACTCGTTCACATTACACATTAAATGCGCCTTTCATCAGTTTTGAGTATGACCTGAATACAACCCTTAAGTGACCTGCATGCGCAAAAGAGGTCCTGAGCTGACCACGCAAACGTGCACCGCACCTCCTCCCGGGATGCAGAATTGTGACATTTGTCGCATTTCAATGACGTACAGGTCAGATAAATGTGACCTGGCTGTGCAGACAGTAGATGCATTACAAAATATCGGATACATATCGGCTTTAGGACCACATGTGAAAGTGGCCTAGGTCGTATTGGCAAAAATAAAATAAAAAAAAAATAGGATTTGGGCCACATTTGCCTGCAGTCTGAACGTGGCCTTAGATGTTTCCCTGCTACAACACACCTGATCCAAATGAATGGATCACCATCTCTTCATCAAGGTCGGCTCAAGTCTGTTAACAGCCCATTCATTTAAAACAGCGACCCTCGAGGAGTGGATTTGAACACCACTGATTTAAGCATTTTTACCAGTATATTAACAAAGTTAGTGGTGATGTCTTAGCTCAGTTTTGCTAGAATTCTGTGTATTACAGGCCACTGGATAGCACAGTGGTTAGAGCAGGCAGCACATATACAGAGGCTACATGAGAAGTAGCATATTTTTCTTTTCTTTTTTTTTTTCTTTTTTTTTTTGTGAGAATGACACCTTTTATTCAATATATTTTGTTATCAGATTGATTTGATCTCCTCCATCATGTCATATTTTAAATGGGTACACCTTTCATTTTCCAAACTCTTGGAGCTTTTTTGTGCTTATTATAAAACTGATATAATAACTTCTTAAGTAATAGTTTTTAAAAAAGAGATTACATTTCTGTTTGCAGTCTGATTAAGATGAAGGTTAAGTTTTGCTTTGAAGCAATGCCTTTATTTGTAGATTGTAAATTCAATTTGTAGTGGGCGCACACCTGCTTTTGCTGGTATTTTAACTCTGTACTGTCATTATTTTGACATCGCAATGTTCAGTCATCATGTACTTTAAGGAATATATTTGCCCCTGTAGGTTGAGGAGGCACAATCATCAACTGAAGAAAGTGACAGGTCAACACCAAACCAACAAAAACACCAGCCACACAGTAAAGCTCACAAGTCCAAGCCCCACAACGAACCTCTTCCTATGTGGCCTCCTGGTTTCCCTGGGTTTCCTCCAGGACCACCTCCCATGCATGCTTTCAGACGGGTAAGAAGACTCCTGGAGGACTTGGTGCCCTATATACTATTACTTTTAAATATTTAAATGAAGAGCAGACTATTTGGCCTTTTTAAATTGTGTGAGCAGGTTCTTTAACAAAAATTAATAAGATGCAAAAAGCAAATTAACATTCACTGGATAAAAATGGACTTTTGGATTGTTATATATTTCACTGACATTTGTCTTTAATCGTTAATAGTACTTTATAGTTTTCTTGGTCTAAGCTGCCAAATGTTGGCAGCTTGCAGCTGTTGCAGTTGTAATAATTGAAATGCCCATGACAGCTTTCACGAGACGTAAGATGAGGTTGACTGAAACCCTCCTTTTAAACATAAAGCTACCTGGGGTACTGTTGGTAAATACCGTGTGTCTGACCTCTCTCAGGGGGAAAACAAACGATCTGGCGGTCATGGACCTGTACCTCCTTCCTGGCCACCCATGATGCCGATGGGTCCACCTGTAGGTTTGACTCCACTGATTACAAATACACAATCAATAGTAGATCTTGTTTTTATTTGAGATTTGCAAACTACATTTCAATAACAAGACCTCTTGGTTTGTGCACCTCAGAGAAAGATGAAATATTATTGAATAAGAGAAGAGATGATAGAACTTCATTGTATTTACTCTAAAGTTTCCTCATATAAGACAAAAAGAAGAAAAGACAAAGTAATTTTTATTCATTCTAGTGATAAGTGGATGCAGCACTCTATTTGCATCAAGTATCAGGCTATATTTGTGTTTTGGTCACATATCATACGTTGCCTCTGCTTCAGATGATCCCCCCACCTCCACCGATGAGTCCTGACACGGTGGATGATGAAGCCTTGGGCAGCATGCTCATCTCCTGGTACATGAGTGGATATCACACAGGATACTACCTGGTATGTGCACGGAGGCCAACTGGCTCATTATGATCCATGACAGGGAATTATATTTTGTTATCAGATTGATTTGATCTCCTCCATCATGTCATACAAACACAGTGGGTGTTCATGGAAATAGTTTTGCTTGATCAGCTTCCTGGAACTTTTTCCTTATAACTTTTAACTTTTTTTTTTTTAGTTTTTAATATTTACCATTATTATTATTATTTTTCCAGGGTTTGAAACAAGGACGTAAAGAAGCTGCCAAGTGGACAAATCTGCACCACAAATGATGTCATCTACTCAGAACTGAAATTGAGTTTCTTTCACATGAAGCAGCAGTTGTTTAGTATTATGTGTCTGATGTGTGACCTTTAAAGAGGCTGTTTTCACTTTATTGGGACGGAATATTTTTGTACGTTTTGTATATAGAATGAATAAAGGCTATCAGAACGGTAGTAGCTTGATATTGTGTTAAACTGATACTAGAAAACGCATAATGTTAACAGAAAGTTGTCAAACCCCTTTAAAGTTTTCAAAAACCTTTTACTACCCACTTATACATATATATATGTATATATATATATATATATATATATATATATATAATATGTATGTATGTATTGTAATTGAGCAAAAAAAAGTTGGAGTAATTTTTTTTTTTTATTTCTTCATGTACACAAATGTTCAGACTCTGAACACTTTTTCTTTTTGAAAATATTCAAGTTCAATCAGTCTGAAAGGATAAAGGCTATTTTGGTCATTTTTGGTCTTTTCCAGAGTTGCCTGAACACAAATCAGTTCAGATTTTGTCTGGGTGGGTGATCAGTATTTCTAGTTATTATTTCATGGTAATATGCTTCAGATGATGTTCAAAGATGGATCATAACCTCTAAAGCCGAGTACTATGAAAGAGGATTCAACTATAAATGAAATGGTTGTTTCTCTTTAATGTTAGTCTACCTCAACAGAAGATCTCCTCGTTACTCATTGTGACATTGAATACCTGTCTGCCTAATGGCTGTATTACCCCCTTGATTCAGTTTGGCTGAGCAGCCACATCAACAAAGTGTAGGTGTTGTCAGCCCCATTCTGTCTTAACTCTTGGGAGTTACTGTACTCTTGTCCACTTTAAAATGAACTTTCTTCCATTTTGTGCCATAACACATCTTTAAGTTAACAAGGCTCTTAACCATACACCTTGGTTATTGTGAGGGACCGAGCCAGAAATCAGGACAGCACAGGGAATTTTAGAAATGATCTTCGAAGTTTATTTCCAAAAGAAAAAACATAACGCTAAATAATTCTGGACCCATAAAAGAGGTCAA
>JBAMYA010000024.1:10129823-10141217 GCA_037176975.1 Arrhamphus sclerolepis | reverse complement strand
TTTATGTAGATGTAAAGCACTTTGAATTACCTTGTGTATGAATTGTGCTCTAGAAATAAACTTGCCTTGCCTTACATTTGCTGCACATAATGTAAAGTTCTAAATCTTGAGTAATTTGTGCAGGGCCGTGCATACTCACCTCTATGATGTTCTATAAAACTATCATCAATAATCATGCCTCATTTGATTGCGACTTGATGTAACAAAATAATAAACATGCAACATCTGCAAGTAAAAACAACAGCAAAACATCTATTTAATCTATTTACTTTCACAACTTTTAACACCCACTCACCAAGAATCCTATAATGTAAAAATGTGTTTGAAAGTGCTTTAATTGTTTTGTAATTGCTTCTTAAAACTGACCCAAAAAAGGGGATGATTTTTTTGCAGGGAACATAGTAAATCAGCAGATCTTTCACATGATCACTGCAAAAATGTTCTTGACGTCATGAGTTATTGTAACTTTTAAACTTGTGCAGATGGCATCCCCTCAGTCCAAAACCTAATCTACATTTGGTGGGAATCTGCACAGACATATGCACATAAGGATCAAGATCATGATAAAGATTCAGGCTATGGATCTTTGTTTATCGTGTTCCTTTACAGCACAATTCAGTGTCTCTCAGTAAAGTAGATTTCTCTCCCTTTTTCTGTCTCCATCACTTCATGTATCCACCATATTTGACCTTTTTATTAAATTTTTTTAGCCAAACTAAGCCAATCAGACATAAATACTTAGAGCCACGCATACCATGCAATGTGGTATGGATTGTGGGGTTTGAGGTCCTCTCTGAGGATACTTCCACATTTCACAGGGCTGGGGATCAATTGAGTGAGAAATACCCACCAATTATTATTATCATTAATATTTGATGTACCCTGAAACTCTTTATTGTTTGTATAACAATGGATTTAATAGTTTAGTGGGTCAAATTTTGGCTTTTTTTCTAAAAAAAAAATGTCAGACACGGTTTGACGAGCCCATATAATTCTCATTTGCAGTATTATTATGGTCCCTTTATTAGCAGAGCAGCTGCTATAAATCTTAGCTCGATATCTGAGGCAGGTTTATAGGCAGGTTATTCAAGTTAAGGGGCAACAAAGGGTCTTTTTTGTAATGTTCAGGATCTTTTGTAGTTGTTTTTTTTTTCAGTGAGCAAGTATAACTTTTTTCAATTAACATTTGTTGATGTTTCATTTGCAAAATTTAATTTATACAAATCCCAGTTGAGACAAACTTACTTCGAGATGAAACATGAAGGCAAAACTCAAGTTTTCACCCAAACTGTGAGTTTTAAATGAAAGTTATTATTTCCTATATCTTACTGATTGAAGCTTGATCTTTACTGTAAATGTTGGAAATATTTCAATCTAAGTTTTATATTAAATAATGTGGCGACAACCTTTGGGTCATGAACAAACACAGGTTGTTTTTTTTTTTTTTTATGGCAACCCATCTAGTTGTTGGGGGGGTTTCAGGTGGCAATGGATGCTTTAATAGAGTGTCATATGGACAGTTTTCCCTTTTCTAAAGTCAATTTGTGATCAACTACCAAAAAACGTTTCAAATGAGAAAATAAATTTAGCTAAAAACTGATTTTGTTTTTCTCCATTGCAAAGTCCATGTAGAAAGCACCTTCCTGCACCGTTCCCTCGGTGGGGCGCCAGTATTAGCTAACCTTCACCTCTAACGCAGTTATGTTTCCTCCAGCTGATTATATGCACAGAGGGGAAGTTTTCCATATTCCTCCGTGCATCCGTTCAGAAACGACAAAGCTCCGGGCATTGTCTTAGAAGCAGTCCAACCCTCTCTGAACTCACTATGCCAGGGTCAGGCTGTGTTTCTGTGTGCGTGTTCCCTGTTTTGCTCACACCTCTGAGCTGGTGTAGGATTGACCGATTGTGTACTGCTTTAGTTTCACAACTTTCTCACAGCAGCCAATTAGCACATCTGGCTCAAGAACAGTCACCAACCACTAATCCTTCCCCCCCTTGGGTTGGTAATTTCCATGTAGGATAGCAAAATCCCAGTGAAAATGAAAAGCGTTGGGCATTTCAACTAACTGCTAATCCAGGGTCACTGAATATTTGAGCCCCCCACCCCCCGGGGCTCAGGGCCAAGAAGCAGTGTTTAGCTCAGTGTTTAGCTGGTTACCTGCCTGTCAACAAGCCTCATCATTGAGATAATGGCTATTTTCTGTGTGTTTTTGTTCAGCCTCTAACCTTTTGTCACGTTAGTCTTTGTGTTTTACTACAGGGAGATTTACCTGCAGCTCTATGCTTCACAGAGCCGCTGCTACTACTGTAATATAAAACCTAAAAGTAAAATAGAATGGTTTAGCTGACTTTGAAATAATATATGTTACCCTCAATGTGTTTTGTGGTTTGTTCATTCTTTTTTCAGAAAATGCATGTCTTTCAACAAGAAAAATGAGAACGACTGTTTGAAACTGAGACTCGTGCTGTTGAGGTTTTAACAGATGTTTTAACAGAAGTTCAGCATAGTGGTGAGCGAACTTGGTTTTAGATAAACTAATATATTTCATTTGTTCAGCAACCTACCAGGTCAACTATCATGAGGAGTCGACTAAATATGAACATACACGCTTGTATTTGTATGTAAAGTTGATGTGCGCTTTCTCATGGGAATTTCAAAATATGTGAGCCCCTTTTACCATCTTTCTGTACTTTGAAGTCTGTCGTTTCTCTTTACCACAGGAAAGAGAAATGACCCAGGAGAGAGCTGCAGTTTCAATCCTGCATACGTCTGGACATATGGTATTGACAATAAAGCTGATTTGAATCTTGACTCTTGAACAGTAAATCTCTGGGTCTTGCTGCATTTGTTGGTGTCTGCCCAGATTAGCAGAGTGATTTAAACTCTCATGGTGGAGGCTTTTCTTGGGGAAATGACCCAGCTTTCCACTGGCACCCCCGCTGTGCTGATGTGAAGTGAAAGGACTCTCATTGTCCTTTTGTCTTCACTGTTTGCATATAGATATGTTGAAGTGGTTTAGGGTGATGGAGTCATATGGATTGTGCGTGGAGAAGGGTGGCCTGGCACAGCAAAGTTAAGTTGTATTCCTTCCTCTTCGTGAAGAATCCTTGAAAATAGCCCAGTACACAAGGATGTGTGTATTTTAATGACCCTAGATCAGCGAGCAATAACGTGACGCTGGTTTCCTGTAGAGGGGGTCTACTTGTGCTTCTCGCAGTGCGCTCTCGGCCACATGGAAGGACGCACGCTTCTCTCAGAACTCAACTGGATTCGTATGAGAAGAATATGATTTCTTTTTGACGCTGTCCTCCCTTTTTGTGAATGTAATGAGAAACTGAAGGAGATTAGACCGCTTTTACCAAACAGAAGCGAAATCATCAGTGGAGTTCATCTTAAAGGCACCTCGACTGGGACAGGGTGGATTTGACGCTGAGAGGCTGAAGACTTGGAGAAAAGACTGTTCCTGTCTATTATAAGTACCTATTGGAACATTTTTATCCTTCAAGAGCTTTCTTTTTTCTTCCCAACTTGTGAAGTCTGGATGTGACGTTGATCGCACCTCACGGGGAGTTCAGATTTTTTCTGGATACAGTAAGATTTTCCCTGAAAGCCCGTCCTGTTAGATACACGTTTGAAATGACACGGTGTGTGCTACATAATAATGCATGTCTGTTTTGATTTTCCAAATCTGCGTGACCGTGTGACCTACTGAACTCCACATTTCCTTCCCTCAATATCTGCTCATGAATCTTTAATTTCAAAGCAACATAAATGCCACGGCTTCTCAAGATTAAGAGTTTTGGGATTTAAGTGGGTGTTACTTGACATTTCATGGCGGATTTTGAGTCTCAGCCCCTGAAAATGAGATCCATCTCACACTCTTAGAATTTTAGGTGTTATTAAACTGAAAAGGAGCAAATAACGCTCCCCACCCTGTTATGCCTGCGTGCTGGTGCGCTATTTGCTATTTATTTGTTTAAAGGGGCGTGATTGCTGCTACACAGTAATCTCTCAGTGTTTCCCCTCTCTTTCTTTTGCTTCTTTTTTTTAAAGTTCATTATCAGCACCAGAGGCGCGTCGTAGGGGTTAATTTAGCACCGAGTGGGGCGCGTCAGGGTGCGCACAGTGGGCTAGTTGTGCCGATCGCTCCCGCAGAGGCGATGCCCTTTTGTGGAGAGGTCTCTTGTCGCACAGGACAGACGGCATTCACAATCGGGACACAAGGACACAAAGAGAAAAAGTGCATTTTTGAAAAGGCTCCATTCTTCCCCCGCTGCCTCTGGGTGTTGACTGTGGGTGTTTTGAGAGGATCTTTGTTGTCCGGAGAAAAGTAGAGGAGAAGAATAAGCGCCGTGAACGAGTTAGGGGGGATTTTTTTTCCTGGAAAGGGTTACTACAGTGCATTCGATGCTGTCATCCCCTCCATCTCACCCTCCTTCCTTGGAGTTAACAGTCTTGTTTTGGACGAAGTGGGGAACTCTTACGCATTGTTTTACGCACTGACTGTACAAGTGGTGACTGCACCGAACTGTGAAAATGAACTTTCTGTCCATGGTTGCTGCGGGGTAGCAGTTTGGACTCAGTTAAACTTCAAGAAGAAGTCATTTTGTGGTTAACCTGCCTGAAGGATGCCAACTGATAAGTACACAAACATGGAAGAAAAACTGTGGATACTGGAGGACCTCAATATGATGTACATCCGTCAGATTGCACTCAGTCTGCAGGTAAAAAGAAAAAAAGTCAAACAAATTGTTTGCCAGGTGACCATCACTTGTCTCTTACTGGCATTTGCTTGCTTTTGTCATGTTTTACATCATTTTAGTGCGGGGTATCAGTGAAGGAGTGTGAAAGAACATGTTTGTGGTAATTTCAATTTCTTTTTGTTGAATGTTCTATATGAAGCACACAAACTCTCTCTGATAAGTGACTATCTATTTTCAGATGTTTGCCCTCAATCACAGTGCAGCTCTGTGTTAACTGGCAGAGCATGCAGCTGTGTTTTGGCATGTTGTAAAGTTAACTGAGGGGCAGCTTAAACAGTCTTTCTGTGTGACGAACAAGTGGCGGTGACGCTGGTGTGGTCTCTCGCTGTACAGATGGCAAAGCTCTCACTGACAGCAAACAGAAAACAACACTACATGCCATCCATCTCTTGCTCCCACTGTCTCTTCTTTCAAATGGGGCTCTCACACAGTCAGTCTGCAGCTGCACATATGGGCCTCATAATTCCCTGTGCGATTTCTGTCTGCATGCGTGTGAGAAGGAGAGGAAAGGAAGTGCTTCACATGGATACATGTGCAATTTTTTTATTTGTTTAATTATTAATCTTTTTGCAAAGACATACAATCTCTATTCTTGATGCTGTTTCAGAGGAAATAGCTGACAAACATGGAACAGGAATATGATATGACCATTGAAAACATTATAGGAGTTTCAAAGGGAAGTTCTATTGTAGTTTTTTTTTTTTTTTTTTTGCCCCATTATTTGAAAAGAATATGTATGTGCTGCAGCTGTTAAGAACTGTTAAAATGGGGGTTGAAAAAAAAAGTGCTATTCTACTATGTTAACTGAAATCTTGTCCAAAAAGCCTTCAGCTGCCAGACACCAGGGCTATTTGAAAGGTGATATCACTCTCTTGGTGTGCTGACCCTGCTTTAACTTTGGCATAGTTTTTCTACCCATGCCCAAATGACTTAGAACTGAGAACTGCTGCAAGTTCCCTGAAAGGCATCCATCAAGTTTGAGTTAAAAACTGATGATTACTCTAAACACACACACATTTTCATAAATTCATTAGTGAAATATGAGCACATTCATAGTTTTCAAGATGGTTTCACATCAACATTCTCTATCTGGATTGTCGTGGTCCCTTAGTTCTTGCAACTGGATGGAGTGAAAAAGTCATTTTTGATGGCGCCTGTGGCGTGAAATGCACTGTCTCGAGCCAGCTGTCACGAGTTCTTTCTCTCTTTTTTTTTCAAACAATAACTCAATCAAGCTGTTATCAGGTTAGTAGATCTCATCACACTGCGTTCTTTGATGAAGAAACTTGTTTACTGCTTGGGCAGAGGTTGGAAAAGGGTGCTTTGTCTGATAATTAAATCATGGATAGACCTGTTCTGCTGGAATTTGGGTGTCTCTGAAGATCTTTTACATTTTGCTGTCTCGGCTTTAGTTCAATTTTTGCTTATTTAATTACACGGGTAGACATGTGTAATAACCAGATGAAATCTTATTTTCCCACTCTGACAAAATGTCTAGTTGCGTCTCCTGCTTTGCTGCAAGTTCAGAGGAGGGGGTCCGTTTCAGAGGCCCATTACTCCGAATTAACCAGCAAAAATTTCAGTTTGTTGGACATTTTTGCTGGTAGACACTCACTTGTTTGCTCACATGCATTCATTCAGTCAGCCTCCCCTCTTACCCTCCCTCCCCCCATGTCTCCTCAGCCTGGGTGGGTTTATGAGACAGGGATTCTTTGTATGTGGCTGAGCTGCATAGCCCACAGTCTAACAGTAATTTCAGCAAGCTATGGATTTTTTGTGTTTGTTTTTAACTGCAGGGTATTTTGTAACCCCCCTGTTTGGGTAATTAAGACTTGGACTTATTAAATGGTAAACCCATTCATCTTGCTTTTTTTTTTCTCCCCACAGCAACATACAGTAAATCTGAAAGTCATTCCCACCCTTTTCTCAAGAGTCCACATATACATTAATGACAAATACAGAGCCAGTCTTGTTTTTTACTCTTCCAGAGGATGGGATGATAAAAGAAAGACTAACAAGATCATATACAAAGTTTCAGCATTCCTCGGGCATGTATAATTACTGATCTCAAGGGGTGAACAGTCATTGTGTTATTTTTCAAGTTCAGTAGAATGTAGCATTTATGCTCTTCAGGTTTTAACAAGTCTGTTAGAATAGCAATAACTGCATTCTTCAGTGTCTTGTTTTTCTTTTTTCTTTCTGCCTTCTGGGGCCCATAAGACAGTGTCTCTTCTTTAGACGTATATAAATGACAAAAACACTTCTGTCACAGGATGCAGGATTTGCCTCAGAGGATAGGTTGTTGATGGGAAACAGGAAATGGTCAAGTCTAATTATGGTTCCCACCAGGAGAGGCAACATAATGTCACTGAACCCGCTCCTAAATAATATAAACCCATGCACTATTTCCTGTTATCAAAAGCCCAGATACACATGTTGTTGTATAATATTTGTTTCATTTCATTCGCTGGTTTCCAGCCCTCTTCACCTTTTCAACTCGAGTCTCGGCTTTCCTTTTCCAGCATTCGTGTTGACAGCATGCAGAGCGTGGATGGACATTTTCTCCCTGCTCTATTATTAGCCTGCATTTGCATCGCAGCCTTAAATGTCAAGTGTTGTAAATGAGCTTCCAAAATTTGTTTTTGCTCAAGTTATTAAAACAAGATTTGTGCTGAACACGTCATACGGTATAAGTCAGATGAGTGTGTCACCTGCTTGCTGTGGATCATGCCAATGATATCATGCCAGCGAATGACGAGAGATGCTTTTCTGGGAGTACACACTGGCAAGTGTTGACAAACTAAGTTGTGCATGTCATTTAAAAAAAAAGAAAATTTAATGAATAACAACCCAGATATGGTCCAAAGTTGGGAATTTAAGTACTTTTATATTTAAAATAGAGTGATGCATTTCTGTACTGAACTTCAAAACTGTCAGAACAAGTTCTATAAATGTTTTTTTTTTTTTTAAGGAAACAGTGACATGACCCATGTTGTAGTAGCGGTAGCTTAATGTATAACCTTGGCAGACTGTGAACTCACATGAGGGTCAGATGTTGGTTTTTGCTGCTTCACCCTGAGAGTCATGCTTGAACTCTTGCACACTCCAAAACCCTAAACTTAGCTCTGGAAAGGCCTCTAATAGTTTTAAAATTCTGGGCACCACATGCAGGCCATAAATATGCACTGACTGATATGCAGCATCTATTCATCTGATCTCTGAGCCCCTATCAAGCTGCCTCAACTGTCTGAGTAAGAAGCAACGCCCCAGCCAGATCATTGCGTTCTATGTTTGAAATCTCACTGATGTAATCACACTGGAATACACCTTCTGTATGATTCTGTTTGTTCCTTTGCACAAATGATGTCATGGGTCTGAGACATTAACCATTTCCTTGTGGAATATAAAGTCCTCCACATTCATGCATATTTCTCAGCTACAGTTCCATTAGACTGCACAGGTCTCTTGTTTTCTGCACAGAGGAAGTCCTGGAGGGGCAAAGGTCAAATGGACAGTCGTTTAGCTTGGATTTGGATGGGAAAGCATGTTCTTGTTTCTTGTAAATGAACCGATGAATGTGCTCCAGTGACAAATTGCAGCGGGAGCAAAGGTTAATCAGATTTGTAATGTGACTGAAAAACAGTGCATGTGGGATTTAGCTTAAATCCACTGACTGTTGTACTAGGTTATTTTATTTGCAGTTTGTGACTATTGACTTTTTTTGTTGACATCCCTAACATGAAAAAATATGTTTAAAAATCATTTAAATCCAAGATTCAAGTGAAATTTATACAAAGACAACACATCGTGATGTTGATTGTTTTTCATTTTCAACACTGTACCACCAAACCTTTCATAAAGAGTTTTTCCTGAATTTGATCTGCATTTATCGCACTACACACCTTATTTTTTTTTCTCTAGAAAGCTAATACGGCAGCATTCAGGTCAGGATCGGCGTTATCGGTTCACAAAGCAGCGAGCAGTTGAAATGTGCTCCTGAGCATATGTGTGTTTGTGTTAGTTCAGCTGGGAGGTTGTTTAGGTAGCCTAAGTGTACAGCAGACGTGAGTGGAAGGCGTGTCAAAGCTAACAACACTGGGCTCTGATATACAAGTCATGTTGGTGCTAAAGCACATTCCTCCACAACAGACTGCTTCATTCTGCACAGCTCCCTGTTGATCTCATCAGTGCGTGTGTGTGTGTGCATGTTTTCTTTTCAGAGTATGTTTGTATGTCATAGAATATTTGGAAAGAATAATTACCTAATATTGTTAGCTGTACAATCCTTTATTGAACTAGAGGCATTAAGTGTATCCGGCAGGTTTTTAGTGAGCATGAAGTATTGTTTTTATGTTGTGTTTTTTTTTTGTTTTTTTTTTTATTGTGCCTTGTTCATTTGTTTTGAATTAGATGAAAGGCTTTTGAAGACTTGGTGTAGCAGCCTAAAAAGAATAGATGTGGCTGTGGTTATTTTCACATAAGGGTTATGTGTTTTAGTCTGTTTGCTCTGTGTGTGTTATGGATTAAAAGCGTATCTTTGGCATTTGTATGTGGGATTGCTACAGCAGTTTGCAGTTCCTCCTGTGGTGTTTGCCAACAGCGTGCCTGGTGTGTGAAGAAGAGAAGAGTGGAGGCTTTGTATTGCATTACACACACCTACAGCTCTCCACCAACCTCTCCTCTCCTTCTACGATCTGGCATCAGTTCTACTGACTAGTCCAAAACGGCTGGAGCCCCACCTCATTTCTGATCTCCAACATTCCTCAGCCCCCCCAAAGATGTTACCACAGCACTGTATCTCCTACCATACCTTAGACTCACCCCATCCATTCTCCATTCAGCGGTTAGGAAGAGCCGTACAGGTCTGAAAAGGAACTCTGTATGTGCAGGAACCAGTTGGATGCTGCGGGCTAATCCAGCTTCCTTTGAAAAACAGCAGACATGAGCTGGGAGAGTGAGAAGGAGAAAACACCCAGCCCAAGGTGTTTTTTTTGGAACAACAGTCTGCTTCCCTGCACCTTTGCAGTCTCCCTGATTTAGTCATTTTCTTCCTCATTCCCTCTACCTTTGTCTGTAACTATTTGATAAGTTCTCGTGCCACTGTGCCAGCCGCCAGCCTTTATTTCCACAGTTTATCTGACCTTTCAACTTAATCTCTCTTTAATCATTCCCAGTTCTTTCTTCTTTCACCAGAACATACTCAAAGATATTAGAAAGTAGCCAGAAGGTTTAGAAGATAAAAAGAAATTGATACAGCAGGCATTAGTAAAACTAGATAAAGATAGTGTATTCTGGTGTTATAACATCTGTGTGATTTAAATGTCACTGTTTTTATCTGGGAATATTCTAAATGATAGAGATGCTTCTGGCTGCTTATGAGATTGTTGTATTCGAGATACATTATAATAGAAAAGGGCACTTTGTAAAGTGTTTAAAACTGTGATTTCATGTTTATACATTTATACTAATAGGCACTGGCATCGTAGTTAGTGGATGGGTAGGGGGAATGTGAATGGTCTTGTTTTTTTCTATTTTGAAAAAAATCTAAATTCTAAAAAAAACAATGTCATAAATATTTTTATGACGTTTTCACTTCAATAAAAAGGTTGCTATAATCCAGGTAAAATGATCTCAGATTACCAGTGCAAAAAACACAGTTGTTCATGCAAAGTGAAGAAGAAAGAGTGAAGGCAAAAAAAAGACAGCCAGATGCTTACGACTTTTTTTTCAAGGAAAGGTAAGCTCAGCCCAAATATTAAAGGGACACTGTGTAATATTACAAGTTGTCTATTAACAAAATGGACTTTTTCATTCAAAAGTATGACCCTATTAATTAACAATTACTTCCATCAACAAATCACAGTGTTCTTGTGGGTCTTGAATTTGCCATTTATATTTCCATGGTGTTGGCGTATTCAATGATGATCGCCATGTTGCATCCCCATATTGA
This sequence comes from Arrhamphus sclerolepis, assembly GCA_037176975.1. Classification (NCBI taxonomy): domain Eukaryota; kingdom Metazoa; phylum Chordata; class Actinopteri; order Beloniformes; family Hemiramphidae; genus Arrhamphus; species Arrhamphus sclerolepis. Next base: position 10,130,503 of record JBAMYA010000024.1, on the reverse strand, counting down.
AGCTACGGTCCACTGCAGGGAACAAAAATACAGCTTTGCGTTTCTCATTCGTTCACTACAAACTCTTGAGATCTTCTTCCTCTCCTTCTTCCTCTCTCAGTAGCAGATATTTCTAAAATGGATGTCAGACTCTAAAAAAGAACATTTCCCCGTCAAAGCTACAAGATATTAGAAGAAGCACTTGCTGTTTTGTTTTGATAATTATGGCAGACCGGTCAGGGCGCCCAGTTGTGGCGCTGGGTCCGTGCAGCCCGGCACCCCTTCTGCTCCCCAGCACTTTCCTTCATTTCCGTCCCTCTTCCCAGCCCCAGTCTGGCCCCATCATTGCATGAGTCGGGCGCAGCTGCCGGTGAACTCTCACGTCTCCATGGTGACCGTGACTGCGTGTATCAGGTGGGTCACACGCGTTACACATGAGATCAGTCTGGTGGTCTCTGGTGGTGGTGGGTGGCCCTCAGTGGAAGATTGGAGCGTGGTTGAGATGTGGGTCCGCGGGGGGTGCTTTCCGGGTACCCGCGCTCATTTCTCACCCCTCAACCTCTGAACGGCCTGCTCCCAAGCTCCATGAGCCTCGACCCACGTTATAAATATAATATAGTGCCTGATAGCTCTATATCGCTAGGTTAGCTTGTCTTCATTTTCAGTTGTTGCTGGCTGATATTAGCATTGAAGTAATCATC
>JBAMYA010000024.1:10114362-10129723 GCA_037176975.1 Arrhamphus sclerolepis | reverse complement strand
GGAAAGCAATTCCCAATGAATTAGTTTCATACCAAAAATTGGAACATTTGATCTCATTTTGATGTCCACGTCAAGTCTGACTTCTTGGATTTTTTTTTTTATTTCATTTGCTAAAATGGGATAATAAAAAATAAATGTGACAGAGTGGAGACCCTACATGCTGCTGCAGAGTAAAAGAACAAAAATGTCGTTTTTAGTAAATGGAAAAAGGTCAAAGTGGAATTGACAGATAAGACCTTTTAAAATACAGTAACTGGGATTTGCCAAGAAAATTGCAATCTGTGCATCTCTTCCAAATTACTTCTTTTTTTTCTCTTTCTCTCCCTCTCTCAGCTGTCAAATGTTTATATAAACATTCTGAGAAGTTGTAGCATTTCAAGAATCCTGAAAAATAAATATTACAGTGTGACATACATGTGAAAAATGAATGCCTTGTTTGATTATTATTTTCTCATCTTTTTTATCATTGGAGCCAGAACAACACTTAAAAAGTGAGAGGAGTTAGTCAACTGTTGTAAGCAAATACTTGAGGTTTAACATTAGACTCTTTACTACCACGCAGGAGTTGCTGTAATTTGTTCTTTCACCATAAAGTGGACTATAATAGCTTTTTAAGTCAGGGCAAATGTTTATTTAATGACGGGGCAGTAGTCTTGCCACATTTATGTTGAACACCGCTGTAGCATTTGTGCATGACTTTAGACTGATTTTTATCATGCAGGGTGTCTTTGCTGATTTTCATTTCATTACTATTTTCATGCGATATCTGCCAGTCATCAGCCCAGTCCATCTTTGAAAGAGTATACAGGATCATGCTGCAGGAGTTCAGTAATGTTGCGATGCGTGTCGGGTTTTTGTTTAACCATTTTACTGGTTTGGCAGTTTTATTTAGAGGCATTATTGCTGTATCTGTGAGATGTTTACTGCCAGGTTAGCTTTCACCACCATGCAGGAACAATTTGTTTTGTAGCCTAAGAAACATTTGAACTTTTTTCCTCAGTAGTTTTTAATCAAACGCTACACAAACCCTTATTTTGCAGTGAAATGCCTTCTAGTGTGTAAAAGTGTCTTTTATAGTGAAATATTACTTTTGTTTTTCCTTGATGAGTTTTTGCTCAGAGCAGGATGAATGGAATTGGGAAAGAAAGAAAAGGCTTGCTGGAGATGGTGAAGTGGAACAGATGAAGTGCAAGTGAACGTAGAGGAAAATGTGAATGCATAAATGCTTGAATTTTTTTTTAAATCAAGATGTAGTAAGACATGATAAATGAGAAATATTTGAAGACAGGGGGTGGTCATAATTTTACCCCAGGAAAAGTAGGGAAAGAGGATCATTCAAGATTACTTGTGTGCAGAGAGCGCACTAGTTAATGTATCACTGGAGACATGGAGCATGAAGCCACTTACTCCATTAGTTTAAAGATGCTCTATTGATCAGTTTTTCCCAGTCTGAAGCAAGTGATGTGCAGTTACATGACTCTAGTATGTTTCAATCTGAAAAAGATGTTTTAACACTGAAATTCAAAACAACTTTGTTTGGTGTTTAACTCCTGTTTCCATCTTCTTAGTGACTGCATTTGCTTCACTGTCAGCACTTCAAACATATAAATGCATGTAGTAGGACTTAGAAATGTGTTTAAACCTCAGACAGCATCATTAAAGCCAAGACAGTTCTTGAGGAAAGAGGACGCTTTATTTTATGCATGTTCTGGGGAGAGATAACTTGATGAAAATGTCAGCATTGTGTGTGTACTCTTGTACAATTATACACAATTCTTTTAAACTGCAGTGGGGTGGGTTTCTTACTTTAGATTTGACAGACCAAATACAGTGTGCTGATTTTACTCATTTCTCCTTTTGAAAGACCTGTAGGAGAAAAGAGACATCAGTTAGACATCACCAAGTGTGTGTGTGTGTGTGTGTGTGTACGTTTGTGTGAATGCCGTTCGGAGTGCAGTTTGACAGAGTCATTATTCTTTCTCAGATCTGAGATATGCAGCTCTTGTCTGTCTGTAGGTTTTCACTAAATGATTCAATAGCTACATGTCTAGCCAGCAGGGTTAAGCAACTAGTCTGTGAGAGGGCAAAAGATCACACACATGTGTACATCAATGAGCACAGAATCCAAAATACTTTTAGAGACACACCTCACTAATGCATTCACATGAGACCTGCAATCCTCTCGCTCTTTCTAGCTGTTCAGTCTTTAATTTCTCCCTAGAGCACCTCTTTACTTCTTCCCTGATAACGTTTTGTTTTGCAAAAGACAAATTGTGCAAAAATACATCATTATCCAACATTTAAGCCTATTTTCTTCACACTTTGTTTCTCTTTGCAGGACAGTGATATTCAGAAGAAGATTGACCATGAGATCCGGATGCGCGATGGAGCCTGCAAATTGCTGGCCGCCTGCTCGCAAAGAGACCAGGCTTTGGAGGCAGCGAAGAGCCTGCAGACGTGCAACACTCGTATCATGGCCTACATGTCAGAGCTGCAGAGGATGAAGGAAGCCCAGGTCATGCAAAACGTGCCACGCAGGTCGTCAGATGCAGGGCCGATGGATGACAGGCTCCCATGCAAAGGAAAAGTGGCAATCTCAGGTATGTGTTCATGAAAGGACGGTGAAGAGAGAAATGATGGGAAGTCGTTTTTTTCTTTTCTTTGGTATTTAAAGAAAAAAATCTCAGTTACTTTATTTTTTTAATGGTGGCACTTGGATGACTCGTGGGTGGTCAACAGTAGGAACAAGTATTAGGGGTTTTAAGTGGTTCTGAATAAAGGTGAAGAGAAGAATATTGATGAGATGCTACACTTGTAGCAACTGTGTATTTGTGAGGGCAGGGGGGAGTTTGACTGCTACCCAGCTGGAGAACACACTACACACACAGTTATTAGCTGTGAATACGTCTGCCAGCGACTGAAAGCAATATGGGCAGAGAGACAAACACATACACACATATCAGTTGGACAGTGGAGGTGATTAACATTTTTGTGGTCTAATCCCTTGTCTGTTGTCATTCCAGATCTTCGGATCCCTCTCATGTGGAAAGACACAGAGTATTTCAAGAACAAAGGAGGTGAGGAGCCACCATCTGTATGTGTGAAGGAATTCATGGATGGCTTGTGAATGATTTATAACTGCAAGACTTATTTATGGCTGAGGGAAGAGGTTTTGTGGTTTCACATGAGTTGTGAAATGACTAATTTAGAGATGCTGAATGTGTCTTTGCAACGTTGTGAGGGGAAAGGGTTTGGTGTGGAGTTCCTTGTGACAGAACAAAAATCACTTACTCTGGAGAGTTGCATATTTTAAAACTGTGTTGACCTTGGAGACGCCTATTGAACCACTGAAGTTCATGGAACCGGTCTTTACAGCTTATTGCAGCTTTATTAGAGAGCTTTTTTTTATGTGAAACTCCAGACATCATGAAACTGTTGAACCTTGCTAAAAAAGACTGGGTCAGGTTAAGAAAACAAATGAAATCACTTGCACATTTGAAAAATGACAGTCATTCAGGTTGTATTTAAATGTCTTCGCGGCATTTTAAAATTCAGTGGGTCTCAGAAAAAAAGAATATAGCGATTCTTAATATTGCCTACTCTTTTTCACCACTTTGATTAAGTCCATTTTGGTTAACATCCGTGCAGCCATTATAATCTCAGTGTTCAGTCACTCCCCTGGCAGCTGGAATTTAATTATTCTGCATAACTTGTGCATGCAAATGACCTCAAGAGACGGGCAGTATACTTTCAACACAGCTTAATGAGGCTGTTCTTCAAGGTCCTTAAACTCACATGGCATGAAGTGAACCCATGGGGCAAGGTAGTGTGTCACTCTCTCACTTGCCCTGTCAGAGCTCCAGTTATGTTCATACTTGCAGTATTACGCTGAATTAATGTTAATGAGTCATAAACACGTAAATACACAAAAGCTACAAAAATAAACCACGTGTGTCACTCAAATTTAGTTCTGCAATAGAAGAAAAGTAGAAACCAAAGAGTAAAGACTGTTGACCATTGGGTGTCATGTTTATATTACAAGACCAGTAACACAAGGTGCTTCCTTATGTGTTTTATTGTCATGCATCTCTTTTTACCAATCAGAACATGGATTCACAGATTTACTCATGCACACAGATTTTTATGTTTTAATCTTAAGAATGAAACCCTCTTGTTGGTGCCTTGATGTCCTCACCACAGCCTCTCATTGCACTGAAACTGCTGTCAGCAGACATGTTTGTGGGTTAGGTGCAGGAGCTGATCTTCTCTCAGGCTTCACCTGCTCAGGTCAAATGTACCTTATACAGTAGCCTCTGGCATGAGAGCTTTGTTTACGTCACCTATGATGTCTTGTTTTAGAGGTAAAAAATGTGCTTTAAAGTGATGCAACTGAATGAAAGAAATTGAGATGTCTTGCAATTGTACTTGCTCATTTATTTATTTTTCTTTTCTCCTTTTGCTCCTTATCATCCCTTTTGCAGAGCTTCATCGTTGTGCAGTGTTCTGCCTGCTGCAGCTGGGAGGAGAGATCTTTGACACAGACATGGTGATAGTGGACCGGACACTCACCGATATTTGCTTTGAGAACACCATCATATTGTAAGTTTCTGGCAATGTTATGATCGAACTAACCCCGTCATGAAAGACAGAACTGAATAGAGGTTTGCAGATCAGGAGCCCTGCAGATGTAGAAGGCCCTAGATAAGACACTGAGTAGTGTTCAGACCATACATCAAGGACCTGTCAGCCACAAGTGAACTTCTAGATTAATATACATCTAGATATTTGGACGCAGGCTGAGTAGAGTGGATTTGATAAGTAAAATCTATGACCAAACCCATGTTTCTCCCACTGAAAGGTTAAAAAAGCAATGCAAAAGCTACAAAACACTGCATGTACTAAGGATTTCTGTATGGATGTGTGCATGAAAGGGTGAATATGGCTTGTAATAAAATGCACTGTGAGTTGTTAACAAGTCTACTGTAGTGTCACAAATACCATTCTTTACTATACATGTTTCCTTCTGCAGTAATGAAGCCGGTCCGAGTTTTCAGCTGCGTGTTGAGCTGTATAGCTGCTGTTCGGAGGATGACTACTCTGCAGGAAGCACACCTAGGAAACTGGCCAGCAAGCTGAGCTCTTCACTTGGGCGATCAGCAGGAAAGAAGCTCAGGGCAGCGATGGAGCCTGGACCATGTAGTCCTGTCAGCAATGGAGGAGGAGCACCTCTCTTGCTGCCAGTTCCCTCTGTACCGTAAGTTTGAACTAATGACTAGCATAGACACAGGTTTACATAGTGTACACGTGAAGGGCCTCTTCTGCTTAAATAAAATGTCTCCCTCTTTTCTCGTGTGTTGACAGGGGCCCTAAATACCACCTCCTGGCTCATACCACCCTGTCACTGTCACATGTCCAGGACAGCTTTCGCACACATGACCTCACCATTTCAGGCAATGGTGAGTTGCATCCTCCATCAATCTGTGTCCTCCCTGGTTTTTTGCTTCCTGCGCCAGATTGGCCATCTGTCTGTTTTTTTTTTGGTCCTTCCCTCACTTGTCACTGTCTCCCATCTTGTCCGTTTTCAAATAATATCCTTTAAAGTTGCCTATGACACATCTCCTCCTCCTGATTTTCATTCTGTTCTCCAGTGTTCTTTGACAGACTGCCATCGTCAAGGTCACAAAAGTAATAAAAGCTGTACTTGTGGGGTGTAAAACTGTAATAATGTGGGCTAACAAGGACCCAGATCAAGAGACAGACAGGCCTCTTGTGTTTTATTCATTGGCCCCCTCAACCCACTGTAAGGTTTCATAGCTGTTCTTCAGCTGCCAGTCTTTTACATCCAAGTGCCTTATTTTCTGTGTTAATGGAGATCGGTGTGACTTAGGGATAAAGTGTGTGCATCTGTGTGAAGATGTATATAGGTGTTCATGTCTCTGTGCGAATCATGAATGCCAAGTTGGAATATTCAAATTTATTCATGCTGTTCATTTTTTTCTGCCCATCATACATGTCCTTGTAGAAGAGTGCTCGTACTGGCTGCCGCTCTACGGCAGTATGTGTTGCCGCCTTGCAGCTCAGCCTCACTGTATGACCCAACAGATGATGAGTGGGTGCTTGAAAGTAAAGGTAAGCGGGCAGGCATGTGTGTTGCTGTGATGTGAGGTATTCCTCTAAGGGTTTTACTTGTTCTCGACTTTGGTCTTGACTTATTTTTACACATTCTTCCCCCACCCTTCAACTCATCCTCTCCTTCTCATGTTGACATCTCCCTCTGTTTTTTTTTTTTTTGTTTGTTTTTTTGCTGCTTTTTGTTTGCCTTGCAGCAGTGTGGAGGTGACCCTCAGAGTTGGACTAAAGTGTATGCTGTTCTTAAAGGAACAAGCCTGTTCTGCTACCACCGACAGGAGGATGTGGAGGCTAACGTTGAGCCAGCTTTCACCATTGGAATTAACAAGGTAAACAAAGTAATCGAGTTTAAAAACTATTGAAACGGTCTAAAATAAAGTATAAATACCTTTGATTTTGATCCAACCTTACAGAACACATAGCTATGTATTTTTGGCAACACCTGAGGCGTTAGCAGAGTACATGGCAAGGCTTGTGGACTGCTGCCAGCATAAGTCTCAATCCAGCTCCTGGATTTTGATCCTAAAAAGTATATTTAAAGATTTTCTCTATTCCTAGGAACTGTTCTCAAGTTGCCCTGGAGCTAGAAGCCCTCAGCTGCTCAACTAAAGTTCTTAAGAGGTCAACATTAGCAAGCTGTAATAGTTTCACAGATTCTGAGGTGTGATATAGCAGATTTAAAATCAATATGTCCCAGTTAGACATTCCAAATTTAAATGTTTTCAGTGCCTTCATGGATCTTCACAATGAGCCTTAGGGGTTTGCTCACACCAATTAGATGTTTGATTTTCTACATTTCTTTTTTTTCTAGCCTTTGCAGTAAGAATCATGAGACAGCGAGGTTCTTAATAAGTTTGTCTTGTATCTGTGATTTGATACCTGTAATGCCTCTCACTCTTTACAACAAGATTTATTCAGTCTCCTGTGGCTTCTTCCCCTCATCACATAGCTAACCCTCAGCTTAGTCACACAAAGTCTGTGCCATCATTTCTTAGTTTATTTTTCTCACCTGAATATGTGAGAACATAGTCTGACCAATGGATGAATGGAACAACACTGCCATCTAGTGGTGACAGAAACCTGGCCACATTTGGATTTGAATGAGGAGGTGGGAATTGGGAGTTTGCTCTTTTTGTTGGATAATTGCTAAAGGGAAATGGTTTGGAAGAGGGCTAATTGGTAGCTTTAATAATGATGGCTCATTTTCAGTGGGGACTTACAATTACAATTGGCTTAATGAACAGTTGTTGCAGCACATCATGTTGTTTAGGCAGGAGCTTTGGCATTCATTCCCATCGGTAAGTATTTTGTGGCAAATGATTACAAGTGTTCTTTGTCTGTGCATTCTTTCAGGAGACCAGAATACGTGCATCAGAAAAAGATCCTCACAGTAAAGTTCAGAATATCTGTATCAGTAACCAGTATGGAGGGGAGGAGGTCACACACACCCTGACAACAGAAAGCCGGGACGACACACACCGCTGGATGGAGGCCTTTTGGCAGCACTTCTATGATATGAGTAAGTACTTTACATGTAATTTACATGTACTCAATACAGCCAAGCCTATTTATCTGAGCAGCTGTGCTTCAATAACTGCTAAGTGCGTGTACTGTAGTGTTCTGTATGCTAATAGTTTTGTTGAAAATATGTTTGACTGTACAGGCAAATGGAAACAATGCTGTGATGATTTAATGAAAATAGAACTTCCGTCGCCAAGGAAACCAACTCCTGTCACACCAAAACAGGGGTCTCTTTACCATGAGATGGGTAAGTATTCCACTTAATCATGTAATGTGGGTGTACCATTAAGAACTTTTCTGATTAATTTCAACTATATCAGGGGGAAAAAAGCGTGTGTGTATCTGCACTGCATGAGTATTGCATGTGCCTGAAAGACATTTACATTTTCCTCTGCAATATCTGAAACTCACACTCTGCTTTACTGCTCTTTTCTGTAGATGGAAGTGGTCATATTTCTGATGCTGATGACTCACTCTGTTTTCTGTTTCTCTGTTCTCCTTTATCCTTTTCACTTTTCCTTGTGTGTCTGGAATTCACTGTCGCTTGGCATTTTCTTTTCTGGCCCCCCTTCTTTTCTTTTGAAATTACATATTATTACATACACTCTTTGAATATTTTTTGTTTTCTCATCATACCTTATAACATTAACCACCCCATACTGATTTTCCTATAACCATCGGTACACAACATCTGAACTCCACGTGTTGCACACCTCCTATCCATTCTGCCCTTTCTCTCTTGCCAACCACGCACGTGGATTACCTAACATTCGTTGGCAGCTCCTCTTGCCACACCCTCCTGTGAGGGTCTTCTGCTGCAGGATAACGCTGTGTCTGCTGAGATTCGTGCTCTTCTCTCATCTTATTACAACGACAGGTGAAGTAACAGGCATAGGGCTTTGTAAGATTAAGACCAACACCTGGTGAGGTTCATGTAGGTAAAATGTTGAGTTATAAAATAGTTCACTGCATGGCTTCAATAAAAACTACTAGAGGCTTCTTTTTTGGGAGAAATGGAACTGCTTAATAACTTTACAGTGTTCCTCATTATAAACTGAAAGAAAAATTATTTAGAATAATAACTTATTTATTAATAAACACACATGCACAAAAAAAATCCAAAGTCCAAGTCCTATGAAAATCTGGTCTCAAACCTACTTGTCAATTGTATAATGCTGAGTTTTTCTGTTTTCCACCTGCAGTTATTGAGTCATCTGATGACCTCAGCAGCACTGTATCAGACATCTTGGCCCGGAGGATGCGGGAGCTGGAGCTCCGTAGTCAGCTGGGCACCTCTCCAACCTGGATGTCTGTGTTTGAGGAGAACAGTACAAAAGGCTCCGGTTTCCCCCGTCAGTGTTCCTCTCGCCTGTCTGGCCTCAGCCCCTGCTCTCCCCATCGACTGTCACGGAGCCCTGTGAGCCCCCACCGCTGCCCACAGCTGGGTCTGCTGTCCTCAGATGCTAGTCTGACATCAGACAGTGACAGCCACTGTAGCACCAGCCCCTGCTCTCACCACCATGGCTGGCCCGAGCCTTCTTCAAACTTCTCTCTTTTGTCGTCTTCCCCCTCCCGCCTGAGGCCACGCACTCTTTCACTGGATGCTAAACTCAGCACCCTCAGAGGAAGGGGGTATGGAGGAGGAGGGACCTTTCAGTGCCCCTGCCAGCCGCCCGCCTCATCGCTACTTACCCCTCTCCCCATTTCCTCCCGTTCACCTCAGTCACAGCGCAGCACACAGATCACACTCTCCTGCTCAAGCTCCACGTCAAGCAACAGCTCCAGCAACAGTGAGGGCAGCCACAGCCCTGAGTCATCTGAGGGGGTCCCCTTCTCAAGGCCATCCCCAGCTCGTCGCAGCCTGAGAAACATCAGAGCAAGACTCGATCCTCGTAACTGGCTACAAAGTCAAGTGTGAACTTGTTCCCAGACTGACATTTCATGTTTAACTGAAAGCAACAGTTCTCGCTCAACTGGGTTTTTACTGGCTTAACATGTGAACTAAACTCAGGCAAACTGCTTGGCCACATGTACATCTCTAAGGAGAATGCTTCTAGCATGTCCTTTAGTGGAGGATGGATTACAGAAGACCCCCCCTCCCCCTGGGTCAAACTGGAATATGTTCTTTTTCAAGAGACGAGTGACAATCACTGCAGGGTTTGCTGGGTTTCTGCAACACTGAGTGTTGGGAAATAATCTGATCGTTATCAGAAAGGGTGACTCAGCTGCTTGGGAGAAAGTAATGCAAAGAGCTACAACCTTGTTTGAATACATTTTTCTTACTGTCTTGCTCTGAGACCTAATTTTTCAAACTGGAGGAGGTTTCATTTTCCCTTCTACATCAGCTTCGCTGACCACTCCTTTATTGTTTCGCTGTGATGTCTTTCAGTGCACCACCTGTATGTTCACTGGATGTAACCCGCTATAGTATAAAGGTGTGCAATGTGCCAGCTCTAGGAGAGTGAAAATGAATCAACCAGCAAGATCAGCATATGGTATAATCAGTGGAGAGGTTTTGAAATGTTGGGAATTGCTGCTACACGGAGAGGGAAGGGTTGATGTTTGTTGCCTGTTCTTTGATACCTGCTTCAGTGAACTGACCCAATTATTTACACAGCACACGATCTTTGTGAGTCTCTTGAAACGACTATGCACCGTTATGTTTTTTTTTTTGTATGCATGATATGACTTGCAGTTTAACATGTTTAACTACTTGAGGTAACTTCAACAGTGAATCTGATGAAAGCTTAACCTAATGCAAACGCTCATACTTACTGTACTGATTACGACTGTGATCTCTTCAGGGTAAAAATCTGCCCTCAGGTCTTTACCTTTATCTGCACATCTTCAACAGGCTGCCATCAGAATCATATAATGAATCCTTACATTCAATCCTGGTATCAAGCAAACCTTAAGTTGTTCCGAAAACCCAAGCCATACTTGAAACTCTGCTACACTGCTTCAGTGCAGTTTTGTAGGTTTTCCAGTCTGTTACTCTATGAAGCACAGCAAGCAATTATTTTATGGTGGTTGTATTCTGGAAAACATTCTTTATTCAAACACTAGTGTGATGATTGTGAGAACAAAAAATTGTTTCCACTGCCACCTTTATCTCTTTTCCTTATGAATATAGTGTTGCATATAGAGAGCTTACAGCATTTACCTCTTATTACAAGGAACAAATCCAATCTTGAGAGTGAGCGCCCCTTGTAAAAGCAGTAATGCTTCTTTTTTTTTTTTTTTTTTTTATTTCTGTTGCTGTTGCTTATTGTGGACTTTGGAAACTGTGGCCCTCCTGGCATTCAGAACTCAAGCAGCCATTTTTTTCTGTGTCAAATGCGTGAAAAACAGCATTTGTTACTGTAAACTAATTTTTACAAGTTAACAGATAAACCTCGTCTTTTGTTACTTTATTGATTTTATAAATGCAGCTGTATTGATATAGCATCAAAATATTAACAACAAATGTGCAGATCTTTAACTGTTAGAAATAACATTGAATGTTATAATCTTGCAAGTCAGCAGGCTTTGTGTTCTGCATGTACACCATCTTAAAATGAGAAATGTGCAAATCTCATGTTTAAATAATATAATGTTAATTATAATAAATGTTTTATCAATGCATATGTCCCATTTCTTGTCCATCTGTTTCTGTCATGTCCCCATGAAATACTATCTCCTATCACTATTTTATGTTATTCAAACTATTTAACATGGGAGAACAGGTTAAATACAGAAAATTCCATGCAGTAACGTTTTAATTCACTCATATTCATCTACTCTGAGCACCTTTTAAAGTGTGACTTAGCAATCACATGAGGTGCTTTCCAGCCAGCATTTATGTACATGTGGACTCTATATATGAGCTAAAGGTGGGATGAAAAATGGGTCTCAGAATGCTTTATCAACAGGTTCCACAATGGCAGGAAGCCACATAGGAATCACACCTGCATATATTTGGCCCACATAAACTAAACACTCAAATAATAAAGGTACACATACCCTTTGACCATATGAAGCCCAAGCCCATTTTGTTTCTGGTTATCCCACTTTTAATGCAGACAGGGTCAACATGGAAATGCTGACTGGGGTGTTGAAATTCTTTGCAGCACTGTTCAGCTTTAGTTTCTCTGCTGACACAAATCCCTTTGCTGATGCTCACTTATGTGAACAACGAAGATGCAACTCCATTTAGAGACTGCAAAAGTCTGTGGAGTGGAAAAACCAAGTAAAGCAGGCTGAAAAAAGGCTTTATTGTCAATGTTTAGATAGCAAAGCCGTTGATTAGTCAATAGTACAAAGCACTATTACAAACACAGGAGGTAGTCCACACTGGGTCTTCACTGAGCATCGTTATATGCATAGAGGAAAGCTATGGCCATATTGACTGAAATGCCTTCGAGGAGAACCCAAAGCTCCCTGTTCTGTTTGTCATGCACAGTTGTACCACTTTTGTGCTATTATAGTTTTAACATTTGCTTAAAATATATAAAAATCATACATCTAACCACACTGAGACAAACATTCACATATTCATCAATAAATAATTGTAAATACTTAATATTGTATGCTTTATATGAAGCTGAATATTGACTTATGTAACCCAATACTATAGGCAAGTTTGGCAATTATATGAATTTCTTGAATTACACAAGTTAATGAACAGCGTTGAATCAATCCTCTCCTTACTTTATTTCAGGTCCTCTTATCAAAACATTTTTCTGTGTGCGCTTTCGCCTCCTCCAGCTCCGTGATCAGCTCTCATTAGCAGGCACACTGTGGGTTGGATGCCCGCAGTGCAAACCCAGCCAGAGTTCTCCAGGCAAGCGTGGAGAATTTTGCAGGGCATGTTCCAGCTCTGCTGATGTATGTGGAGGCGAGGCGGTGGAGACGCTTTGCACCAAACGTGTTGTAGTGTCCTGGGAGGACTTGGTCAACCTGTTGGAGTTTATGGTTATTCAGCATTTGAAAGGATGTAAAGGCATTTCTTAATTATGAGTGTTAAAACACAAAGCAAACATTTCTCCAAGTGAATTTGGATGGTGCTTATTCCATAAATTAAACGTTTGTAAGCAGTATTCATCTCAGTGAATAAATAGTAGCTAATCACCTTTACTGTAAATTTGATAATTACTTATAATTTAAATGTATCAATACATTTGTAACACTGTAAATATTTTTAAATTAAAACATTCAATGTCTTGTGCCATCACAAACCAATTTATGTGGGGAAAAAAAGTAGATATGTAACAATATGAACTGAACAAACTTCCATCTAGAGTGTTACCTGCTCGCTGTCCACCAGCCCCACCAGACGCTCACAGCTGCTGATGTAATCAGTGACCCGGCTATAAGGAAGCCAGTCGATCATTGCGCCATCGTACACAACATCTCCACTGAACAGCAACTTATTGTCACGGTCATGGAGGCAAATGCTTCCACGAGAGTGACCTGGCATGTGAAGCACTGTCAGCTGTCTGTCACCCAGATTTATGACATCACCTAGACACAAATAAAGAGAAGTGACAGTGAGAAGGTATCATTACAAACACACCGATTATATGATTGTAATCTGAGCACAGTGAGAAACAAATTCCCAGACTTATATCCAAACTAAATGTCCCTCATAATGTGTTTTGTTTGGAACATTCATTATGACACTGATTAGATTCAGGCCAGGTATGAGTTGTAGAGTGTTACAAAAAGGGTGGAGTTAATACGCCAAGCACTGAGATATTGCAACTGCACTGCAACACTGGCTGACACAGCAGGATGAGTAAGTGTAGTTACTGTAGAACTATGGACTGACCAGCCAACACATTAAGTGTAATCCACACTACAGGCAACAACTACTACAGCGACAGTTTTTCTATACTTAAAAAAAAAGCCAACTAAGTTACTGTTACTACATGAATTCTACATGATCAAGTTCATATTTGTTATGCACATTGATTCAGCACATTTCTTGCTGATCTTCAGTGTCTAGCTACAGTAATAACAGGGTAACAATTCATAAATACATATTTGTCTTAATGGGATGCTTTCAGTGAGTGTGTGCCCAGCCTTTGAAGTCTCCTCTTCCTCACTTGAAAGTAAGATGATCTATCAAAGTCATCAGTAGCTTGGCTTAAAAATAGAAACGGCTCAGGAGATGAAGAATCAAGATAATAGCAACAACTGAAACCACAAATTGTCAATCCTTTACCAACAGAGTGAGTAAACTGATGACAGTAGGTTCTAGGATTACATATTTTACCATGTAGAACCTGATTTTTGAGTTACACAGGTAAGATGTCTGTATGAAGAATAAGCAAGCCTTTTTTTCACCTTGTGTGAAAGCTGCACCGTCAATTTCACAGTGCATCACAATGGCTCAGTGCAGTGTATAATATGCAAACTCCAGCAATTCAGTCCGGTACGCCAATAAAACCCATTAGAGTATAGAACATGATGCCTCTCCCTGGAAGAGTGCATTTGTACAATCCGACCTGATCCTTGATCAGAAATCTACACCCCCACATTCGCATATCTGCAATAGCTGCATATCCCACCTACCCTCCTGCAGGATGTGTGTGGGCTGCACAGCCTTCACTCTGTAGTGCCTTGCCCTCCATCCTGGACTTGGAGCCTCTGCTATCTCCCTGTCGCTGAGCCAGGTGACCGTCTCGAAGTTATCTCCGTTGGCCAAGGCATCGACCTCTGCGCTGTGCACGCCCACCTGTTGGAACTGATGCAGACCCCCCGAATGGTCGAAGTGGGCGTGTGTGGCGACGGCCAACAGCGGGTTCTTTCTCTGCGGGTCTTTACCGAGCAGCCCCTTGGCGTCTATGTAGTCAGGTAAGCTCCTCAAGCCCAGACCCGTGTCGATCACCACGTCCTGATGTGTGCCGCGGAGCAGCCAGATGTTGGCCCGGTTCTCGGACTGGTAGAATCGCTCCTGGATCCAGAAGAGTCCGTCTCCGAGCGATTTGTGAGCGTACCAGTCTGTAGCAGACATGCCAGGACATGTGTTTGTGGAGGTAAGCTTCAGTAGACGTCGTGCTGTCAGGTGATGCAGCAGTGAGGTCTCTCCGTAGCTGAAGGTGCTGTGTTTTCATTCAGGCTAATGATGGTGGCCTAGCGACACACCCTTGTAGAAGGAGAGCGTGCTCATTGGCCGAACATGCACGTGACGACTTCTAAACTCGAGCTTTGAATTGGCTCTTTCTAAGCCCCACCTCCGTACACGTCAACTAAAAGGGCGGAGTCATCTTGGTCACATTTACTCATGCTTACTGTAGTTTTACACACGTTACTGAGCCGGTGCGAGCAAAGGCATCTGTAGACTTTTAGACGTATTTTTCTGTGTGATGGTATTATTTAAAGACTTAGTCAACGCTCCGAACGACTGAAAACTAGTGAGCTGACTGTTAACGAGAAGTAAATCTGAAACCATGGAGCTTCAGTAGGAGCTAAATGCCACTGTGTAGCCGTGAAACAGACTTTTAGGATTGTAGGATAAGGAGATAAGGAGCAGTGTACTAAAAGTGCTCCAGTGAGTATTAAAATTCAGTTACTTTACAAGTGTGTCTCGAAGTTTTATTGGAGTGTTGAATAATCTGTATCTGTATTGCAGCAAAAAAAAAAAAAAGCCTGCAGTGTGAAAAAAAAGGGTTTACGGTGAAGTTTACTGGGGGAACGGGGGAGCTGTTTTGCAGGTAAAGGGGGGTCC
>JBAMYA010000024.1:10092866-10114262 GCA_037176975.1 Arrhamphus sclerolepis | reverse complement strand
TGCTCCAGTGAGTAGTAAAATTTAGTTACTTTACAAGTGTGTTTCGAGGTTTTGTTGGGGTGTTGAATAATCTTTATCTGGATTGCAGCAAAAAAAAAAAAAAAAAAAAAGCTGCAGTGGTGACAGCACGTGTTTGATAGTGAAGTTGACTGAGGACATGTGGGATCTGTGTTGCAGGTACAGGAGAGTCCTGCTGCCATGGCTGGCAGAGGCCGGGGAATAGGAGCCTTCACCTTCAACATTGACGCTCTGGGCATCGGCAGAGGTAGCATGCCAGAAGCCAGGGTGGGGCCCAGTCCGCTGTTTCCAGTAAGTAATGGGCAAGCACAAAAACTGCTCACAGATGACCTCACAATGCTGTTTATTGAATTAACCTTTAACCAGCCAGACCTGATAGTATTTCTACAGGATGAAATCCAAACCTCAAACTGTACCAGCACATATATACATTTCAGAGATGCAGGTGAAATCTGTTTGTCTGCATTATCATGCATGAAAGATTATGATAATGTTAATTGTTTATACTCATTACAGTGTCCAGTAAAGTAGGCTAAATCTTTTTGGAATATCCTCACACAACAAAACAAGGGATGTTATTGTACAATAGTCTGTCCTGCTTTAAAGGGCTTTAGGAAAATCCCAGTAAAGTTGGGACCCTGTAAAATGTAAATTAAAAACTTAATGCAATGATTTGAAAATCTCAATTGGTGAAAAAAAAAAAAAACTTGCAGCAATTTGTTTTTTTGTGTCGGCTTCTCCCTTCCAGGGTCGCCACAGTGAATCATTTGTATCTATCTAACTAACTCTATCCTGCATCCTCTTCTCTCACACCAACTACTTTATGTCCTCTTTCATGATGTCCATAAATGTCATCTTCATCTGCACCTCCAGCCTGGCCTCCTCATCCTTCTACCTATCACTATCTGATCGCTACCTATTCACTACCCATACTCTGTACATGCCCAAACCATCTCAGGCTGGTCTCTGACATTCTCTTCAAAACATCTAACACGTGCAGTCTCCCTTATGTCCTCATTCCTGATCCTATCCGACATTATTCCCAAAGAGAACCTGGATATTTTAACCTCTGCTACCTCCAACTCTGCCTCCTGTCTTTTCTACAGTGCCACAGTCTTTAAACCATACAAAATCACCACCATCTTGTACATCTTTCCTTTCATTCTTGCTGACGCACTTTTATCACACATCACACCTGATATTTTTCTGTTCCAACCTGCTTGCACATGCTTCTTAACTTTTTTTCCACCCTCTCCGTTTGCTTTGGACTGTTGACTCTACGTACTTAAAATCCTCCTCCTTCTTTAGCTCTACTCCTTGTAGGCTCATCGTTCCTCCTAGGTTCCTTTCACCCATTTTGTCTTGCTGTGGCTCATTCCTCTCCTTTCCAGGGCACACGTCCACCTCTCTAGATGTTCTTCCACCTGATCACTACTGTCTTACAGCTTTCGTACATGTCCTGCACCACTGTAACATACTTCCCTGCTACTCCAGAGTCCCTCATGTAACACCACAGCTCCTCTCTTGGCAGCTTGTCATATGCTTCCTCAAGCTCTACAAAGACACATTGCAGCTCCCTCTGACCTTCTCTGTACTGCTCTACATCATCAAAGCAAATATTGCATCTATAGTAGTCCACGGGTACAGTACATCGTCAGGACCAACTGTCTTCTCACACTTCATCCTCTTCAATACTTCCTCAATTCAACCTTACTCATTTTTGCTACCCCTTGGTCCACAATGGACATCTAGGGCACATCTAGGATGATTTAAAACAAAAAAAAAAAAAGGTGAAACGAGCAGCACTGACAAGCCAGCTGGAACATGCCTACCTTAGTTCAGTTAGCTGTTTTAGCTTGGCTGACTTTGGTTTATGTTAACCCAGGATAATAGTTAATATTACTTTACATTCATTTTGATCAGATCAAATCACTCACAGATTTGCTGGTTCAGAAACTGACAGGAAGTGTGTTGCTCATGTTTCACAAAGTGAGCAACAGCTTATAATGGAAACATTCGAGATAAAACACCTAAAACGTTTAGGGCATTACAGCCGCTATTAATAAACATTGATAAGTTTGGCAGACAGTAGTGGATATATTAAATGTGCTGTATTTCAAAATAAAGGTAACATGTGAGACATAATATGCAAGATAACCTCTTATTGTGAGTGTTATCAAGTGAAAGGTTTGGGTATTTGACTACATACAGTATGAATTGCATTTTATGAGGAAAGAGGTATTGAGATATGCATACACATATAAATGTAAAGCTTTGTACATGGAAAAACACTTTCCTAACTAATAAGATAATTTCATAGAGGTGAAATAAGGAAATACAGCTTGGAAGACATGGTAAATGGTGTTGAAATTTTCTGTCTCCAAGCGAATATCTAAATATGCTCCTAGGGAGGAAAAAAAAATACACACCCATTAAAAAGAAACCTGGCTATTTTTCTCTTCATTACACTATCTATCCTTCTCCAGAATCCTGAATTTAAACCAGTTCCACTAAAAGTCGGTGAAGATGAAGACTACATGCTGGCTTTAAAACAGGAGATGAGGGGAACAATGCAGCGGCTACCGCACAACATCAAACCTCATTTCAACAAAGCAGGTGAGAAGGAGAGAGATGCATTAGAAACCTGACATCTAATAGACTTCATGCAGCAGGACCATTTGGGCTGCTGTGAGGGAGGATAATGCAGCTTTTAGGCACTGAGACATTTCATTAGGGTCATATCTAGGAAAGGGAAAGGGCCATAAGCATGAAAAATATAGAGTTACACCTGCAGTCTCGTGTTGCAGTTTTTACATGATTTCTTTAGTCTGGTCTCCTTTTTTTTTTTTAGCACTGAAAGAATTGCAATACATCCGTAGTAAATAGTCTATTTTATTCTGTTTAGTTTTTTTTTTTTTCTCATGATTGCAATTAGCCTCTTGTTTTTGTTGTCGTTAAACTGACTTTCGTCCTTGGCTAAAAAAATAAATTAAAAAAAACCCTCAACAGTTGCATTCAGTGGTTTGTGATGGAAGCCCTGTGGATTCTAATCCACATGTGGATGTAACATGGATCCCCACTGATCTGAAGGGCACTGAAGCAGAACTTGCTTTTGTTTGCATGAAACAGAAGTGGAGAAATACACAGAACGGTACCTGAAGCTAAGCCAGATTGAGGATGAGGAATGGACTCCAGGTATTTTCATCACACACTGCTGTGGAATTAGAACAAATTTAGAAGACAAAAAAAAAGAATGGTGATGCAAATCATCTTGTTATTTTAGACTGGAACCTCTTTCCAAAAGAACTCAGGCCCCAAAAGAAAAAGCCTCGAGCTAAACCAGGTATGTTAAAGACGTTATGCTTTTAATGCGATTTGCTTGTGTGACTACAAGACTAAAAGAGAAAATGCTTCACTGCCACAGGTACAAAGAAGAAAACTGTGAAGATGTCCCAGAAAGATAAAGTGGATGTGCTCACTAAATTGGATGTAAGCTTCTCCTCACTTGTTACTTCTGTGTTCAGCTCAGGAGGGTCACATATAATTTGCTAATTTTGTCTAGATATGTTTGAGTGCTTGCAAGTATTTAGTATTTACGAGGGCTTTAAGTTGGTTCATTTCATACAAAATGAATGTACATAACATTCAGAAAGTTTCAAAGCCTTTGCATTTTAGCTTTTTCCATACTAATCCAATGTTTAGTTTTTTTTTCTTTCTTTTTACCTTGATAAAGTGATTCTCAAGGACGGAGCACTTGACTTATCAGAGAAAATACACATCTGTCTAAAACCTCCCAGTTGAGGTGTGCGTCAAATAGAAAACCAAGTCACGTGGACAACAGAGTTGTCTGTAGGGCTGCAATATGGGTATACAAGGCATAAGCCAAGCAAACAAGATTTCTGAAGCCTGTGAAATGCATTAATATCATGGCAGTGCCCAGTCATTCTAGCATGAAATATTACAGCTTGTGGAAACGAAGGCTTTATTTAAGAAATTATTCTTAAAAGCACCGTCCACTCAAAAACTGGGGCAGCATTTGAAAGCAATCTACTAAAAGCAGAAGGTTTCCAGGAAAACATTAAAATGTCCACTAAAAGTTTTAATTTTCTCAGTCTTCGAGGTCAAAATATCCTGTTTGCTGCAAGTCACTGATTTTAACCTTAATATCTGTTGTATTACAAATAATGAAATAACAAAAATGGGGAAGGAAAAGGCATGCAGAAGTCACAGGTCTGAATATATTTATTTTATTTGGACAAAAGAGTGTGTATATGTGTTAGCAATAATGTGTATGTGTATAGTTCTATGTGTATGTCACTACTCTAGCCTGGAGCTAGAAAATGACTTGCATAAATCATTCAATCAGGAACTGGCCAAGAAAGATGATGGGAACCCTGACAAATCAGACGATGAGACTGAGAAGAAAACGGGGGATGAGGATGGTGAAGAAATTGAAGAAGAATATGAGGAAGAGGATATTGAAGAGGTTTGATAACAAACGGAGAGCTGATTTGTGAGATATGCATAGCCAAATACTGCAGAACAAAAGCTTATATTGCTCTTTGTTTCCTTTGTAGGACAACGATTACATTGAAAGCTACTTTGACAACGGTGAAGATTTTGCTGCTGACAGTGACGATAATATGGATGGTGAAGCAACGTACTGAAACAACACACCTCGAGCATGCGCTGTCAAACAATCTAAAAGTTTCTATTGGTTTTATATTGACGTGCTGGGAGCGTTGCATAGCAGTGATTATTTGCCTTATTTTGTGTAGTTTGAGTTTCCTTTAAATAATACTGTAAATAAATGACTAAATATGTGCAAAACATAGAAAGATTTATTCAAAATAGCTTTTATTCTCCAGCCTGAAGCACATTTCCACAGGTTGAAAGGCACATACTGTCAATAATACATGATGCCCTGTCAAAAAATATCAAGAGAACACTGTGATTAAAATAAAAGGGCTACATAAAGTCTTAAAAGTTTACATAATTACAGGTGTGAGTCATGTAGGAATACTGTGCATTTATGTTCCTAACATGCTTTAGTTTTAAATGGAGGAATGCAGTTTTCTCAAAGCCTAGCTAAAAAAAAAAATAAAAAAAAAACAGATTCAAGAAACTTAATAAAAATTTAGAAACATAATTTAACTGGCAACACTGGTGTAAGTCAAGACAAATTAGTCTTCAATAAATTCTAAAACACAGTGGTATCAGTCCAACTTTTTAAATAGTGTTTTGTCCTTTTTCCAACTCTAAACTTGGCAAAAAAAATATAAAGGGTTATTATAGTAAAATGCACTAATTTTTATGGTTCTACATGTTCTGCATAGCCTAGCAGCTAAAGCAGGTGGTCCGTGTATGAGGACTGAATCCTCTCTTCCACTTTCTCTGCCCCACCTTCCTGTCTCCTGACTGTGATTAGTCACTAGAGCCAAAAATAAATTTGTTTCTAAAACAATAAGTTAGAAAATGGAAAAAAACAAAACAATAGTGGTTCTTAAAGGTAAATGCTTTAACAATATCAATCTCTGACATTTGGCTCAATCCTTTGAAATGTTGCTCCTTCGGTTCATTCAGGTTTTCAGATATAACTTTATGCCAGTTCTTTTGGTCCTGCCACAATATTTTAATCAGGTCAAGTTCTGGACTTGGTGATATCTTTATTTTTATTTTGTTGCCACTCCAGCTATTCTGTTGAAAATTGGTGGGTTTGGGATTGTGGCTTAAGACTCAAGTTTTAGCAGAGGTTAAGTTTACTAGACAAGTGGGCTCACATTAAACTCTAAAGTACTTAGAACACAGAGAAGTTTGTTTTTGACTCAATAACAGCAAGATGCCCAGATTTTCCATCTAAAACACATGTCCAAAGCATCACACCTCACCTATGCTTAACCACTCATACATGGTTTATGTGCACTGTTCATTATAGCCAAGCATCTCCACTTAGGTCTGTCCATAACTCACTGTTCAGTTAGTTTTAGTGACCTAATCTGTGTTCCCATTTTTTTCCCAGCATTCCCTTCAAACAAGCCATAGTTATGCTGTCTTTTTATGATCACATGTTCATGAAAACATAATGCAGAATGAATACAGAATCTGACATGAGGCTATTTTTCAGTAGCAGTTTCTCTGGGCATTGTAATTATGTTTGATAAATCAAGTTTGAATAGGTGTAACTTATAAATTATACGTTTATGAATGGAGAAGGGTATACTGTTTTCACAGCACTTCTGCATTTTGATTTTTGTTAAACATGACGTGTGCTTTTGTTCTTCTGAGGTTTTATTTACCTCATTTTTAAGACCTGCTGAGGACCAGATTTTTTCTTTATGTCCTGATATTTATAAAAAAACAAAAAACAAAACAACTATATTTCATGTCTATATTTGAGTCAGACTGAATAAAAACATGTTTTAAACCAAATCCACCAAATAAAGTTGTTCTTGTTTTTTGGTTTATGACCACTGATCTGTCACTGTCACATAGTGCTGAATTAATATGCATTTGTAAATCCTCAACAAACATTTGTGGATGGCTACAAAAAGTTCACTTAAAGTAAACATAGCTTTGCAATGTATACTCAATGTTCACATAAAAAAAAAGGCAAAGTAATTGAAATAAATTATGTAGAGCCTGTTGGACCCATCTTCTGCCTCTAAGGACTCTGTTCTGAAAAAGCATGTGAGTTGACCAACTCAAAGATAAATTGTGGCAAAAATCTTTAATCCTAGTTGAACTTTTAAAATTACTGTTCCCTGCTAAACAGATTGCACTCATGTATAAAGTTCATAAGACTACTTTAAAACAATATCTATGGGGGGAGAAAAAAAACTGGAGCCTCCAAATAACATTTATTCAGTCTGAGTTGGAAACACATTTTTTGTGAAATCGTAATGCCCCACTATGATTTCTTAAGCCCTGCAACTTCACCTTCTGCTGCACTGTCCACACCAGGGTTTTGTGGATCTCCGTGCACTACATTTCCAAGTCCAGCCCCTGCATAGATGTCCGCTGCAAAAGGAAGGTCAATATTTTTGCCATTTAGCTATCCATTAGTCGAGCCATGACCTTGCGTAGTAACACCATGGTGGTTCACGTCAGTTTTTACAAGAACCTCGTAGTACAGCAGATAAAAGACAGGTGTGACAATGCCAACAACTAGCATGATGGCCACAGCTGTCCACCACCTCATGCCCCAGTCTGCGCCATAATAAGGGTCCTTTCTCTGTGCTGGTTTATACTCTGTTTCGCTTAAAAGTGGCTGCTGCAGTGTTAAGGAGGACACAACCTCATTGAGGCTACTCCGGCATGGTCCTGTAGATTTCACCAGCTGCTCAATGTCCTTGTCCTTTTCCTGGAGAAAGCCTTCCACGCTATCAGTTGAAGAAGAGGAGTCTGTGGAGGTCTCGCAAGGGAGGGACTCAACAGGTGAGATCTGGGGAACGCGTTTAGGTCCTGTGGGGGAGGCAGATTTGAGAGGACCTGTATTATGAGTCTCGGTGAGAACGCTAAAGCGCCTCGCGGGAATCTTCACTGATCGCAGAGCAAAGAAGTCCTGTTCTGTCAAGAGGTTGTTGGCACGCTTTATGTCAGCCACCTGAAAAAAAAGAAAAGAAAAAGATGAATTACATGAAACAGAAAAATTTTAAAGTGTCTAACAAACTGAAAATTGTTTTCAATGCCTTAAAACCCTAGGTGTTGAGCCTATTGTTAAATCTTAATGAAAGTCTTTTTATTTATTCTGGGAGGACACAATATTAGCATGAACATAAATATTAGACTTTTGGTTAATGTTCTCAGGAAGAGAGAAGACAAAAGACATACTGAGCAATGATACTGCAGAGCAATACTGTTCAGGGTGTCCCCCTCCTGAATATCTCGGGTAAGGTAGATGATATCATCCAGTCTCTCTCTAGAGGTGCTCCTCCGTAGCCTCTCTCTGCCGCGTGATCGTAGCTCATAGCTTTCTCCGTCCTCCTCAGATAAGTCATTCTCTGAGCCATTGTTTCCAAACAGGTAGGCATGACCGCCATTAGCAAGCTGCACCGAGGTGGCTGACTGGAACCCATAGTGCTGACTTCTACTGGACATTTTTTTGTCACTGTATGGGTGAGGGAAAAAGTAACTCATCAGTAACTCAAGTAACTCATCAGAATAAAAAAAGTTAAAAGGACACCCCAATAATGTGATTTGTTCACATCGCACATTCAAGCAAACGTGATAAAAAGCTTTTTGACAGAGGTTGACCCAGAAAAATTCAGCTAAAAATATTTACCTATGAATGAGTGTGGCAAATACTAGAGTGGGTGTCTTTGTCAAGATTTATAACCTAGAACCACTACGGCTGTAACTACAATCCCAAATGTAAGCTGTACATCACAGTTCTAAAAATATAACAGATTATTAATACTTCACAAGGGTGGAAGTTGATGCTGGCCTGCATGAACTTTATGACAACTCAAGAACAAACATTTGTCTCTGGGATAAAGTTCATGTACAATAATTACATGTTTCAGGCAGCTAAACTGGGATGTTCAGTACACATTTAAAAATAACAGCTCTGGGTATTCAAGTTAGGACAGATAAGAGTAAGCAACTTTCAGTGTTCAGACCTCATACTGTCAAGGTCCTCTTTTTATATAACACTTCCACTTCACTACTCATGGATCTGACATGGGGAAAATCACTAACGCTAGTTCGATATCTTATCAAATCACGTTAACTCGTCTATTCTTTATTACAGTTAGTACTAAATCTGTCATCAGGACAACAAACGTCAGCCTACGGGTTTAAACGAAAAACTGTATTTTATATGAATAAATTGTTGTGGATTAGGTTAAACTTTAGCTACGACAGAAACGCGAGTGCCATTTAAGAAGAAATACCTGTTAGCTGTTAGAATACCAGAAATCAATGATATCGAGCCCTCGTATGTGTGGTTAAAGCAGGTAGAGTCGCGGTGTCCAATTTTATCAAATATTACCCAATTATACGCAAGTATAATTTGGTAATTGAGCAATTAAACTTACGTTTTAATAATAAACAAAATTCTTAGTAAGCCAGTGTCCTAAATTAACTGTCAATTGGCCCTTAAATCAAAAGCGTCATATGTCAATATATATCAGACATTACCCAATCAGCTAAATTATCAAAACCACAATCATCTTCGCAGGCTAGGCTAGTGCTAACTAGCGTCCACATAAGAATATCTATCCAACGTTTATGAGCCTTACGGTTGTCTGCTGAACAGTAGACACGGTAACGTTTTACAGATTCTTCAACAAATGCGTTTACCTGAAAAGAAAACACGATTCGGTCAGTTGTCTTCGACAATTTCCATAATTCCGCTGGATTGTCTTCGATCTCACCTTGTCGCTGGTTTCTTACCTATCTGCTAGCCTCTACTATCTCAACTGTTCACGCCACGTCAACAGAATAGTTACGTGATGACGTTTACACTGAAATACCGCCAACACACAGCTTTTACCGAGAGGTGGCGCCACATATTAAATTAAAGTTTTCAAGTTTTCTCTTTGTATTCAGATAATTACAACTGACTTATTTGAAGCGACGCTTAAAGTTTTCGATTCGCGAGAAGACTAAAGGGCCATTTCACCGCAATTTTAAGAACAATATCCGTTTTAAAGTCCAGATCAAAAACCACAACACGTAGACTGTTCAAACCTGGATTAAAATATGTGTTATAAAGTAATGAATATATATTCAACACAGTTCTGATTTGTGAAATCTTTTTTTTTTTTTTTTGATTTGTGGAAATGCAAACTGGTACAATTTTCCTTTTGTTTTGACTGTCAGACCAGGCTCCAACCAGGTTCCAATCCACAAACACTCTGATGTGTGAAACCTATAATTTGTGAAAATGGAATAGGCCAGAGGCCCATTTCAAAGTTGTTTTTTGTTTGTTTTGTTTTTTAACGATCAGACCATCTAAAACCAGGCCCCAGTCAAAAATCATAATACCCAGGCTGCTCAAACCTGGATTAAATTGTATATTTGTTTGTATATTTGATTGTTAAATATGTAACAATGAAATATATGTTAAATATTTATGTATGTGTGTGTGTGTATGTGTATATATATATATATATATATATATATATATATATATTTCGATAGTCAGACCGCGACTGTTAATCTGAAGCTAACTTCAGCGTCGTCAATGTAAACTAACCACGCGCACGCACACATAGCCTATATACGTGTATGCGTGTGCGTGTACATGTATATAGGCCTATACATATGATAGTACTGCTAATAATTATCCGACAGCATATTTAAAGTATTTTTTCCCACCACTTTGTGTAAATTTACATTAAGTTAGTTATCCAGTTATACCGTCTTTCAAAGCATTTAAGCACGAAGTTGCAAAGTCTATATTGAATGATAAAAGCAGGGTTTTGCCTGTTCGTCTCACAGGGTGGAGCTGTCCGCCAGCACAATGCTGACCATGATGTGTGCATGCTTGAAAGACAAATGGGATTAAAACATCTTGTCTCATTAGGCAGCGACCGAGAGACGAGCTGTAGTCGTCAGAGACGGTGTAAAGTCGTACTCACACAGCAGCAGGAGCTCCCACATGGCTGCTGGTGCCTGGAGTTGTGAGCAGTGAGCAAAGGGACGGAACAGACCCGGGAACCTCCGTTCAGGTTACCTCAACCGGCTTCAGTCCCGTTATATGACAGACGCGCTTCATCCCATATTGTTTCCCGGACTCTAAAACGCCGAAGACCGAGTCTGTAGCTTTAATTACACAATGAGGCACTTATTACTACTTACTGCTGTTTAAGAAGAGGCGGAGCTGACGATCCCAGGAGCATTTACCGATGTTATCCACACTAAAAAAGATATTGTAAATTATCTTGGACTGAGGGGTCAAGTAAGGTGTCAGGTAAGTTCACGTGATTTATACTTCTTTTCCCGCGGCGTTTGTGCCTATTATTATTGTTATTATTATTATTGTTATTATTATTATTATTACAGACTAATAATGAGAATGTGTGGCCACCAGCTAAACTTTGAGATTGAACAGAAAGATAGGCTATTCAATGATTGATTTGTGATAGCTAACAGTTTATGATACTTATTTATTTTTTGTAAGATTTATTTTTTTTCCGCCCAGCTATTTCCAGAATGATCCGTGAGCCAAGCCGTGGTAGGTTAACATTTCAGAGAATAAAGAAGATAAAACAAATGAGTATAGCGGTGCTCCTCATCAATTATGCCAGACAGCTCAAGCAGACATATTGTGTAAGACTATAAGAAAACGATTAAAAGTGGTTGGCCACTGCTAATTTCTTTTTGCACAGTGCCAAAAATACCCCTCGGAGCAGCTAATAAAATTGAAAAGCCTAAATATTGATTCAGCGCAATCAGACGATGAATGGCCGGGCAGCCCATTGAGGACGGAGACAAACGCTTCCATGGTAACGTCCAGGATCTCCAGTGTGATTACGGCGCTTTGTGTGGGTTTTCTCTCTCCCACTGAAATAAAACAACTGCCACACATGGAGAGCTGGGGACCCTCTCATAAAGACTCCGCTGACTAATCTATAGGCTTACTCGGGTCATAAGTAATCTTGGCACACTTTGAGCTGCGCACATGTGCTGCTACTGTTAAATAAACGAGCGTTGGCCATGTACTTCTACTGTTTTTTAGGCAGACCCCATAAATAGCACTAGTTGATGTCGATTTGTGTCCTGGAGTAACTGAACATGTTCTCTATATCTCTACTTGAGCTGACATGATGTCATCTTGGTGCGTCTCCTACAAATCTCTTTTGTTGCCTCCTCTGTGGTGCCTCAGCAGAGTTAAATCCTTTCTCTCCTCCGGGGAGGGTGGGAGCTGCTTCTGTATCCATTCAGTACTTACACCTGCTCCTCCTCAGCACCAGCCCTTACTGTTAACTGTTTCTGAAATCTATATTTGTTCAAAGGAGCACCGTTGTTCAGTTTGCTTCCATGCAACAACCAAACTTGCCATAACATTCATTGTTTTACATCCTCAGCCATACATTCTAATGTAACCATCATACCAAACATGTCACACTGAGTTTTGCAGCTTTTGGGCCATCCAAGACACTATACTTGCTCAGAGCTCAGATCTTTTGTTTCTCAGTGTTTATGTCATTGCCTGGCAGGGGTCACCCCCCATTTGCCTGTGTGAGGGTCTGAATGTGATTCACTGGGCGGAAACTGTTTTAGTGCCTGCCTCTCTCCCCTTCTGTCTCACCCCCCCTTATGGCCGCACAGTACAAAAGGGGGCTGTGCCAATAATGGAGCTTGTTCATTATGAAAGGTGCTGAAGTGTTGCACATTGCAGACAGGAGGAGACTGATGTTTGGTGAGGATGAGAAAGCTTGCATTATTAGCGTGTGACTGCAGAGGGAATAGTAGATGAAGGCACAGCTGAGCAACAGGCTGCCGACCTCCCTTTGACTGATCTGTCTGTCATGGAGTTACTGAGAGATGGAAAGCTGGTCTTTATCTGTTGAATAAGATACATTTTGAATGAAAGCTATGAATGGTTGGATTCCTCATCTATATTAATGATCCTTTTGTCACTTAGAGTAGTTATTACTTTTCAGATATGTAGCCTACACATTTGAAATGCAAGTTATTTGGATGTTTTCCAGTGTCATCCCTTTGTACGCTCATGTGTGCTTTGAATGCATATTTTTCTTGATACGGCATGAGCAAATCAGTAGACACCTCAGACACACCTCAAGAATACACCCATGTTTCAATTTCCACCTCAAAATAAAATTTCCTTCTAACTAACGAACAGTTTACATTCTTCCGTCACTTAAAAGGCTTGAAGTCAAACCTAAACGTAGGATACAGGTTCTGACTGGGCTCACTGAATGTTCAGTAGGGGATACCAGAGTCCGACGAAAATGGTACCCTCTAGGTGACAGCGTCAGGCAAAACAGGCCTTTACCACTGCCTTTGGGGCTTTTGGAAGATACAAGAACGTCCGGTTTTGAAGAAACAAAAAAAGAATACAATACTAAGCTCAAACTGCTTCGAAAGGCACTGAGTGGTGGTCCTGTCTGCTTTGCCTGGAATAAATGGAGGAAGCCATAAGGCATAAAGGTACAGGTCTGAAAAGCCTCAGAAAAGTGTGAGTTCTGCCCCCTTCACATGTCTTATATTTAATAGTAGTTGGGTAGCCCCAATTACGTTTATGTTTGAATAATTTAGAACTACATCATACTGGAAATGCATTTTGGGGAGCAGCAGATATATCACCAGATACAGATCCTTAGATGTGTAAAGTTTCCAGCTTTATGTACAATTGTTGGTTTCAAATCGCCGAATATGGTTGTTTTAATTTATACTGTCTTAAAGAGTTTTCATATTAACCAGATTTTAATTTTTGCTAAGATTTAGTCATAATGATATAATTGAATTTACAGCCATCTATGCTGGTATTTGGTGTCATTTGAGTGTATTGCTTCATGATTTTTGGCCAGTGTGGGGAAAAAAATGCAGTGATGTGGGCAGACAGTGTAATTAGGACCTATCTTCACTGTCTCCTCTTTTGACAGTGAAGATTCCAGAATTGAGGGTTAAAGAAAAAAAAAAAAAACAAATGTAGGAAAATGTTAAGTAATAAAATTAGTCACCTGTACCAGTCTCATTTCTAGTTTGAGAACAGTTTTTCTTGCCCTGATCCTGGATGTTTCTCATGTTGCATTTGGTGCTTTCTGCGGTAGGAGCAATTCTAATTTATTCATGTCATCCTATTTGTTTATCTGATCTGGATTCATCAGGTCTAATGCCTGGGAAACTCTGCAAAAGCAAATTTCAGATATAGCAAGTGGACAAATTGCAGTCACACATTAGTCCCTTAAAATGTTCTATTGGATTTTAGTCATTTGTTTTCAAAAATCATTTGACAGTATATGCTTATGCTTATGTGCAGGAGACAGGATCATGTTTTAG
The DNA here is from genome assembly GCA_037176975.1 of Arrhamphus sclerolepis. Lineage (NCBI taxonomy): Eukaryota > Metazoa > Chordata > Actinopteri > Beloniformes > Hemiramphidae > Arrhamphus > Arrhamphus sclerolepis. The sequence goes on along the minus strand of JBAMYA010000024.1, from coordinate 10,100,273 downwards.
TAGATGTTGTCGTTGGAGCAGAGAGGCAGGATAGCGGTGCACTGCCAGCAGTGGCCAACAATCCTGAGGCCTCTTTAGCAGGCCTGACCAACCGCATATTGTTCCCGGTGAGAGGAGTCTTGTGTGGCCCTTAGCAGTGAATGGTTGGCCATGACCTCACTCTCAACTTTCATAATCATATGTACATACATGCACGCAAGCATGCACACACACACACGTACAAACATTCTTATTGTTACATCCTCTTGTCTTAAGAGCCGTCTGGGAGCACAGACAGCACAACTTCTGAGCATTTCCATTTGAGAACTGAACTCTGACCTCTTTGATGCTAGAAACCCATATGCCTCCAGGTCAGTCTCTGTGCCTGTTTTCACTATAATGCGTGACCACTTTCTCCCACAATAGTAAAACAATCCATAAGGAGTGGTAAAGTACTGATTCAATCTCTGATATTCTTTATTTATGTATGTGCATTACATGCTTATGTGCATACATGCAGATTAACTGAAAGAGATATATTTTATTTGAAATCCCATGAAGCACAGGGAGGACCCCAGGGGTCCCGATGTCTAGCTATAAATCCCTGTGGCCACATGGAGCACATGCTTCCTGTCCTTCTTCAGACTGGTCATGTTGAGCAGCTCACACTTGTTTTTTTCTGGATGATGTCATGGCTATCTGAGCTCATAGTGTTGCCTCTTCATTGTTATGATTGTTTCCTCTCATTATGATCCTTGTATGTGTATTATTCAGATCACCAGTCTGTCATAGACACTAGTTTTCTGCATTTACAAACCAACTTTATGATATATAATACAAAAACACCTCATATGATTTCCACATGCTGTATTATTTAATTTACACATTATTTAATCTCCAAACCCCTGCCATATGCCTACAAATTTGCCTCTCTTTGTTCTATTTCTTGACTTTTTTAGTCTATTTCTCATTTCCACGATTGTGCTGTTGTTCTGGTAGAAGAATTCATCAATTAGCTTTAAATGGTTTACTCAAGCAGGATCTTTCAGGCAAATTTCTTCTAGATTGTTTGTTACTTCTAATAATAATTTAATGTAAAGCAAGAGCAGAACTGTCAAGTGATTCATATAACTTTGTAATCAAACCCTGCATTTTTGTGTGAAGCCTCGAAACAGAAAAAATATTCCATATTAGACTGAAATTCTAGTTTAGAAACTGAGTTCTTCCTGTATTTAAATAGTCAATCAGGACAGTTGGAATCATTCTTTTATTTAGCAACAACTGGCAACCGTGCAATTAAGTCAAAGGGGCGGTTGTCAGCATTATGTCATGCAAAATTGTTTAATATATTAAAATGACCTCTGCTTTATCTGCAGCAGATGTTTCTGGTCTCTGAACAACATGTTTTGTTTCGTTTTTAAGAAAGTATGGTTTGATGAAAGATTTCTTTTTTCTTCTCCTATTTGACTGCCAGTGGTCATCTGGTAAAAATTATGTCTGCAAACATTATGGTCTACAAGGGATAGTACATCCATTTGCAGCTGAATAGACAAATTCGGAGTGTGAAACCTTGCATAGTGTAGTGCAACTGAGAAAGTTCATGTGGATCATTATGCTGACCAAGAAAAAATCAGATTACTTTGTGGCCTATTAATCAGTTCATTTATTCTTTTTTTTTGCTTGCTTGTTTGTTTTTGTTTCCCCAGTATACATAAATATTGGAATCCTGTATTTTAGAAATTTGCCTCCTCCTCAGTCCTAATATCCGGCTCTTAGTAGTCCAGTGCTGCAAAATCCTGAAAGAAGAGCTTTCTCGCATCTACTGTACAAGCGTGTGTGTGCTGTGTGTCCTTGTTCAGAAGCCATACAGCTGAGAGGAAAGAAGGGATCTGAAAAGGATAGCTTGGATTCTATTGTAGAGTAGGCCGGTATGCCAGAAAGTGGGTTTCACAAAAGAATATAGAGGTTTGGCAGGGTTCAAAATGCATACAAAACACAGAAAGGAGCATGACTGAACAAAAGCCTGCTCCTTAAAATTGTGTGCTGGACAGTGAATCGTGAAGTCCTGCTTCACTTGTGAAAAAACGTCCACGTTCTGGGTTGCTTCTGTGTTTTGTGAGCGCTTTTGAAATGTAATTAGAATTTCATCCAGACCCCACCAGTTACATGCAATGAAGTAATACCCTTTCTAATTTGTCCCTTTGGTCTGTGAGGCTATGGAGAGCACAACCTCTTTTAATCCGCTGAAAGTGTTTTTCTGTCTGCTTCCATCACTGTGTGTCATGCAGGCTAATCAGTCAGCCAGTGCTCAAACTTCAAAACACTCTAAAATGCTCATGCACTGGTTCCTGCTCAATTGAAACCACTTTCCTTTTTCTTCATCCCTTCCTTCCCAGTGTTTCCTAAGAAGAAGAAAAAACCTCTTGTTTTGAGTTGGGGATGTGAGATGCCATTGGCTCAGCTTAAGAGCAGCCAACCACGGCCATGTGGACAATACCTCAGGAAAACTCTCACTCTATCTGTTTTCTTTTTTTCACAGTAAAATGCACACTTGATTGGCAGTCTCTGGGCCTGAAGGAGAAATGCCTGGTTTGAAAAGTATTATCTGACAATAGCTGGAGGGCTGACCTCATGCATTTTTGTCCTTTTGAGATCTATTCTTTTAACAGGTTTTTTGTGTTCGTTTTTTTTTGTAGGTTGCATTATGTTGACAGGCATGATTTGGTCGTAGATCAAGACACTGTCATTCTTATTTATGATATATTTAGCTCTTTTTTTTCTCTTTTATCTCTTTCTTGTCGTGAGCCGTCCAAAACAAACCCAGTGAGTTTTGACATTTTCTCAGATTTAGTGATGTATGTTTTAGCTCCACTCACTTATTAAGTTCCTTAATTTCTTCTCCCCGACGTTTTCTCTATGGTGAGCACATTTGCTGATCTAAAAATAATAGTGGCTGAACTTCATGTGAAATGCAATTATGGGCTACGCCGGGCTGAGAACGGCCGGTGGGTGGTTACTGAGGTAGTGCCTGATATACACTGGGCTGGTGGCATTGCTTAGTGTGGAGAATAGCTCAAGCCGAAACCAGTCCAATAAACAGGAGAGAGGGAGATCCACATCTTTGACTCAATGAGTCAAACACATAACACGAGAAACTTAATAACAGAACTCAGCAGCCTTTTGTTTTCACCCTTTTTGTCATATGTTGATTTTTGGATTTGCTTTATTTGTGTTTCTTAAAGTGTCGTATTGGTATCTTCAGTGTAACTCTTCTGCAACATATAAATGTATATTTATATACATATATATATATATATATGCCTCTGAAAGCTCAAATTATGCAGCTTTCATATTTAGCCTGATATCTAAATAACAAAACCAACCACAGTACACTTCCATTTTCCGATATCTACAAAGGATTGGCTTCACAGTTGTCTCTTAAATGATACGTAAAAGCAGAAGTCTTATTATTGTATTACTTCTTTCAACATGCCTTTCTCTCTACCACACAGCCTTACACAAATATCCGTTATTCTGCTTGTTTGAGTGGTTTGTTTTCAGTCTGAATTTGTACCAAGGAGACACACTAATGTTCAAAAAACACTGTTATGCTAGTTGGTTTTAATGACAGAACAGTTTCTTTTTGTGGCAAAACTGACTCCACATCAACAACTAGAGCTGTAAGATTGATGAACGAGGTCGCCAGCAGGCCTCCCTGCGTCAGACTACCAGGACATCACTATGTGTGTATGCAGACGTGTGTGCGTTTGAGAAACAGCCAGATATAACCACATACTTTTCACCATGGGCGTCTCAGGGAAGCCTCAGGGCAGGGATGCCGCATGGGAAAGCCCTTGATTAAAACCCTGCAGACTGTAATCTCGCAGACCCTAGTCCTAAGAGGAAGTAAGAGTATTGCTTTCCACTTTTAATGCTTGCATTACTGGCTATTCCTGGCAGAGTAGCAAGGAAAAGCAAAATCCCTATTTATACTCAGACAGGCTGGTATTTTTGCTTTAAGAAGCTTCCGGTGCCCAAAATGGATGATGAATACTTCTTTCAGTCAAACAAAGATCAGAGACGTATTCCTAGTTAAAAGAGATCTGTTTAAGTTGGTTAGTTTAACAGAACAATAAAGCATGTGAGGGCACAGTTGAAATAGTGTAAACTCATTATGTCCAAGACACAGCTTCTTACTGCAGTCAGAATGTGGCTGTTCTGTGAATCTTTTTGTGTCACGCTCATCTTCATCCTCTAACTGTGAAGTTCTAGGCCTACAGTAAATAATGGATGAATCGTTTACAACACAGAGGCCACCGTCAGGAGATACCTTAGAGGTATCAGCGGCAAGCCCTGACCCCAGGAGCAGCCATGCAATCAGACACCTCTTCAGCACCTCTGATAGGGATATCTAGTGCATAAGTGTGCTTCTGTGTGTCTGTGATGTGTCCACAAGGAATGATGTAACAGTTTTTGTGAGCCAGGTTTCTAACAACAGGATGCCGCTTTTGAGAAGGTTGACTGCAGGGCACTTCCATTTCCTCATGTGAAGGGGTGTCAGCCCACCTCGGGCCAGCACAGATATTATCACTGTCATTCGTCATGCTTTTCATCCTTGAGCTTGCAAAGACAGCTGTGACATAAAAATAAGAACTTTGCTACCGTGTGAACTGAAGGACTGCATCCCTAAAAATAATTTGAAGTTAAAAATAATGATAAATTGAACTGAAAGCATCATATATGAGAGAGGTTAGTATAGATTTTTAGAATAATACCCAGAATAGATTTTTAGAATTTACATGCATTAACCTGTTTTTAGTTAACCACACTACTGAGTAAACTAGTCTAAGTTTAGGTATTCATTCAGACTATTTTATTGCAGAATATATAATTGCTCTGTTGTGGATGAATGCAGCGATGCACTTATGGCACTTGTGTTGAACCCGGGTCTGCAAATCTGACGCATCACTTCATTTAATCTGGCCCGCGAGAGCGTGCAAAGACAATCATATACTTAAAACTTGAACATTTCTGAGGGAATTTCAGTACGACTGAGCATTTTTATTCGACACTTGATACTGAAATTAAAAAGTGGAATCACAATATTATAATAATATTTTGTGATTTTAGGATAAAAAAAAGTTGAAATTTTAGACAAAAATAATGCAATTCAATTACAAATGTCAAAATGTTGCAAAAAGTTGATATTTTCCAGCCCCAAAAAATTGTGATTTTATGTGAAAAAGTTTAACTTTTGTGACATTTGTGACCGTACGATAAGAAAGTCTTGGTTGTTATATTGGTTGCAATATTTGCAATTTTACATTTTTTTTAAATATAGGCCTAAACAAAAAAGTCTGATTAGTAGAAAAGTCTCACTTTTGTGATAAAGGTTCCAAGTTTTGTGGAATTTAATATTTAAGGACAAAAATTAACTTCATGAAAAAAGTTGTGATATTGTGAAATTTGCATTTTTTTCTAAAAAAAATAAATCTTTTTTTTTTTTAATTTGTGATTATATGAGAAAAAAATTTGATTTTAGTCCAAAAGCGTCATATTTTTTTGATAAAAGTTGCAATTTTTGCTAAATCTAAGATTTTATAACAAAAAAGGTTTAGAAAGTAAAGATTAACCAACCTTCTAACAGTAACCATGGTGATGATGTGGCCCAGGACGAAATAAGAGTTTGACAGCCCTGACTGGGGGGGGGGGGCAGTATGTGCTCCAGGAAGTAAAGTAATGCAGCTGTTGCTCAGGAGCTACAGCATGTTTTCCAGTAATCGAAAGGTTGGTGGTTTGATCCCTGGCTCCATGAAGGCTCCTCTGGCAAGATATTAAATCCCAAAATGGCCCCAACGTACCACTGGTGTGCAGAATACAATAAAGCACTGTTTTGTTTTGTTTTTTTCTTCTTCTTTTAAATTGGGTAACTTGTGGCTTGTTTAAAGCATTTAGAGTGGTTGATAAAACAAGAAAAGCACTATACAAAGGGCCATTGACTTAGGTTGTATTTCATAGACATAGTCAATAATGTTATTTAATCCACAATGAAAAATAACGTTAGTTGTGGGGGTTTTGCAACTCTGCCATGCCACGTCTCAGAGTCCTCAGCTCACTCATCATGTCTTGGTCTGTTTTTGCAGAATAAGTGTGATGGACAGTGTTTTCTCTCCAGTGTCCTGGACTGTAACCCAGCTGTCTCTTTGAGCTTTGAAAATGTCCATTTTGTGTGTGAACACCAACTGTGACAGCTCTGGCAAGTCCATCTATGTGCGCAAATGTGTGTGACTCTACGTGCGTGTGTGTGTGCATGTCTATGTTTCTCCGGATTGCTCTACATGAACTCTGACTCCCAGTTTTATCAGTGTCAGAGGTCTGCGCCAGGCACTCCACGCCTCATTTACTTGTGACAGACAGGTCCATGGAGCCGCTGTAATCCCTGGGGTCAGGGTTGGCAAAACACATAATGCCAGCACAAACTGCCCTGCCACTTACAAAACAGACCTGTGCCAACCATGCAGCATCTGTTATGGATCAAGCCCTTTGAAGGAAGTTCAGCATCTGGGTCACTGGATGCAAAAAGGAACCCCTCTTTGTTTTGGCTTGGTGTTGTGTGAGGTTAGTGTTGGATGTTTTTGCCATCCATCAATAAGATGGTCTAAATAATGCTAGGCAATTATTTGGAAGGCTCAATAGAGGTTTGAGGCACACAGATTTTCCAAAAGTTGCCTCTGGGAAATCCAAGCTTTGAATTCGATTTGAAAGCTGAAAGGGTGAGATCAAATGCAATATGCTTCATTTTATGTGATAAAATTGTGATTATATGTTACAATTCCAACCTGTGGCCGTTTAAGTCTTGCCACAACCGAAATAAAAGTCTGACAATTTAACTATCCCGCAATCATTCAGGCAGGCGCTTGGGTTGGAGTATAGTTGTCCCGGAAGTGTGAACATTTTTTTTTTTTTTTTTGAAATGACATCCCCATTCAGAGAGTTGATGCGAGAATCAAAGTTTGTGGCATTTCACTCAGAATGTTCAGTCTGTGATTAAGAAAGCTCCAAACCCCAGGAGACAGCAGGGCAAACAGCAGGATTTATTCAACTGTGGCCCCTCTTTGTCCACTAACACATTCACCTCTGTTCTCCTCACTCTCTGCTCCACACTGTCCAGCCTCACTACCCACACTAGCTCTAAATCCTGTTTTGATGGATTTTCCAGCAGGCTATCCTCTGCTGGTGCTACTGGCATGTGTGCGAAACATGTGGACACTCAAATGCCCTTGACATCAGGTCCACACCGCAAGCTCACAAAATGCTCTTTCTCCCCGTCCCCTTTGGTTACAGTTGCATAACACACACACACACACACACGCACACAGATAGATAGATGCTACAACTGCTGTGTTTGCGCTCTGACTGATTATATTT
>JBAMYA010000024.1:10055780-10092766 GCA_037176975.1 Arrhamphus sclerolepis | reverse complement strand
ACATTTGAGAAAAAAAGGGATATTTTCAATGTCTTACTTTCTTAAAGTATTTTTGTGTATGGAAAAAAACAGCATTACTTCATCCACTGCAGCTGCTGATGCTCACTTTTAACCTTGTAATTAAGAACAAATATTCGTTGAAAGATCCTTTCTGTTCTTGATGTTGGCAGTGCTGTGTGATTATGAATGGGATGGGTAAAAGGAAGTAAGGAGGGAAAAGGCAGGACAGAGTTTCTCCAATTTAGCCTTAAACCGGCTCCACCTCGCGTGTCACGCTGTGTTGTTTTGTTGTGTTAACCATGACAACTGTCTCAGTGGCTCCATCCAGCTTTAGGATTACTCTGGGTGCGAGAGCTAAGTAGCAGATGACAAAGGAGGGCGGAGAGGGAAGGAGATTGAGAGATGAGGAAACATGACAAGGGAGAAGACAAGTGGAAGGTAGAGAAGTATAAAGCACACAAAGTGAGGAGTGACGTCAAAACCCTGTCAAAGAACAATAAAACCGACCACAACTGCTTTAAGAGTTATAACACCACATGGATATGTTAGATTTATGGAATAATATTCTGAATCATTCAGACCACAGTGACCAGTAGGAATGCCAGCCAGCTTGACAGTACATTCTAAAAGTCAGGAGACCTTCTAAACATCTGTCTGCTCAGTACTGCCTGTATATCATATTACTTCTTTCTTTTATCTATAATGACTGCATTTTGTTATTATAGTGAAAAAAAATATGGGATGATGGAGACAAAAAATGGAAGTACCAAACCTACTCTATATAAAGTGCATTTTACAGTGTTTCAATCATGCGGTGAAATCTTTACTAAATTCATGATGCTGTTTGTCCCTGCATTAGCTGATTCTTGCCACATTTCTCCTTTTTGTAGGAATGCTCCCTGTCCTCCTGTTAGCTGGGTTGATTCTGGCTCTCTCCATCCCTGGCACAACATCTGAGTCAGCCACGCTGCAGTTCCTGGGGCAGACTGATTTTATTGTCAACGAGAGCAGCACAGCTGTAGTCCGACTGGTTGTGGAGAGAGTGGGAGACCCAGTCAATGTGACGGCTCTGATTCTGGTAGGTTGAACTTGTCAGAGCGGACGTATTGTGTCGATTTACAACTGTGGTTTCATAAGATCAGTTGTTATGTGCATTACCAAGAGTGAAGTTTGTCCTGTAAGAATGAATACCATCTCTATAGGCACAAAATCAGGGTCCATGATGTGCTGATAACATCACGTTTAATAAAGGAGAGAACCAGGAATCTTTCATCGACATCAAATGATGCAAATCTGCAGAAACTGTAGTGGTAAAACAGTCGGTTTTGGCTTTACACCATCCACTTAGGTCGCAGTTTTAGCTGCTTCTTGCTGGTGTCTGGATAATATAACTGTGTTATAATGTGTGCCAAGTATTTTGGAAGTTTTCATTTTTTTCTGCTTTTTTACATGTTTACCTTATTCCACATGAACTGCTGTACAAGCTAACCCAATTTTGTAATGTCAAACTTCCTTAACAGGAACTAATAGTAGAACAAGTAGAAAGGAAGTAATACTTCCTTAAGTGTAGAGAGCATAATATCTTCTCTTTCAACAAGAGAGAGCTGAAATGTAGTATTGAGCCCATATCTACCTAATGATACAGATTTTCAAGGAAATCATTCATGTTCCTGCATCGTCCTTGGGTTAAAACTATTCTTTGATCCATGACTTCACCTTGTTTCTCTATATGTAACACTTTTTGATTGTTTGAGGACATTTTCTACACAGAAAATAAACAGAGCAGGGTTTTTACTAAATGTATGGTGCTCCTCAGCTGGAGGGAGTTGACACGGGGGACTTCGAAGCCATTAATGCTGCAGCCTTCCTGCTGTCCACTGAGTCCAGTAAGACCATCTTCATAGCTGTGAGAGACGATGACTTACCTGAAGCTGATGAGACATTTACCTTCAACCTTAAACTCCAGGTAACCCCCCCCCCTTTTTTTGTCTCGATGTTAATGTATTTTGTATTTGTATATACTCAGTTGTTTTTTTTCTTTTCAGCTTTGAACACCATGCATTTATATGCCAAATGTAATTACTGCTTTCCATGGGTTCTTTTGCCTCTCTAGCACCAAGTTTCTTCTCACAAACTCCACTCCCACTGTTATAATTCTCCCCCTGGCTGTCTTAAAGTCTAACCCCAGCGACCAAGCAATGTGGACTGGAGGCGTCATGCAGCAAGCCCTGGGTGGCTCTGAGCTGCAGGGTCTTTGATGTGTGAGCCCTGAAGGACTTTGTCACAGCTGGCATGGGTGTGGCTAGATATTGTATGCAGTTCTGGCATCCCTCAACAAAAAAAAAAACCTTTGTGAAGAGAAACTAGGTTTGACAGCCACAGCCTCACCAGCCATAATAAACTGATCTTCTCTTTCACTGATGTAGCATGTCTGTTCCATGAGGTTCATTCCTATATATGTTGTGAGTTTGTTATTGTAACACATTTTTGTATTGCGGTACAAGTATGTCAGCATCTTTTAGTGCGTTTTGAGACATTACCACCTCTACCAGCATCACATCATCACTATGCAAAATGTTATAGATGTTATGTTGTAGCCTTTGATAGTTTAACATAAAGGGTTCGATGGCTTTTTATGTGTTGCTGTGTTTTTACTATTTAGCATGGTGTAGCTAAGCATCTTTTGATGTTTGAGCTGGTATACGCTGAAAACTCTTGTCTAAAGGAATTACCAGTTTAGGATGCCTTACACCTAGAGACAGTCTCCATGGTTTCATGCAGCCTTTAGCTGTCAAGTTTGATTGATGAGCTCTGGGGGCTCGTCTTCTTCTGAGCCCATCTCATTAAATAGTCAAAGATGAAGGTAATTGTGAATCACTGACTGTCAGCTAAATGCACTTACAACAGAAACTCTGGACAACTGGCAGCAGGAGTGACTTTCCACGTTTTTAATTCAGTGCTGCATTTTTGTAACATCTGGTTAAAATCCAGTAGCACAAGGCCGTATTTAGCCTTCTACTAGAGTGAAAGGCCAGATGAGGCCCACTTAGCCACTCTGTTTACACTACAGAGACAAAGCTTAAACCAAATGCTAGCCTATCAGCTTACTGAGGGGCTGTCTGGAGGATGAATGAGCACTACAAGGGGTGTCATAAATCAAGCATGTGAAAAAAGAGAACAAATTGATCGGGATACATTCATCATTTTGGGCTGTTAAATCATTTTCAATTGTAAATATTGTTCTGACTTTGTTTGAAAGTCGAATATGACAGAAAAAGGCTTCATTGTTGTAGACCGTAGTAGGTAGAGAACACTGTGCAGAAGCAAAATACAGAATGACGCAGTAGGTTGTAGCATAATTGACAAAGATGGATTTTAAAAAGTCACATTGTGTATTTATGCCACCGTATCTCTGAGAATCTGTTGGGAGCTTGGCACTAGAGTGTGCGTCAATGAACACTTTCTGGCTCATTCTGTGGCCCGACTTTGTGAAAACGTGTGGATTCTTTGTCTGTGAGTTGACCTGCTACAAGGGCTCAGCATCAAAAAGAAAATTCTGCTGCAGTGTGGAAAACCTTGGTTTAAATAAAGAAGTAAATAAGAGGCCTTCGGGTCTTTTTTCTTTTACCAGAATGCCTGTATGCCCAAATGTTTGATCTTGGTAGTTTTCGGTAGAATTTTGTTCACTTTAAGCCTGACTTAAGGCATGGTAGATGTCAGCAGAATTCATGGAAGAAATGCTTGTGAAAACAATTTTAAGCTCAGCAATGAAAACCTGGTACATTTGCACCAAATAAAGCACCTTCTTTTTTTGTTTGTTTTAATACAAAACAATGATATAGTTCTTAAAATCACTCTTTAAACCTTGTGAAATGAACATGTGATTTCAAGCATGCTGTGATTTCAGGTTTAAGACAAGGTTTTAGTGCCAAATGAAAGAACAAAATACTGAAGAGGTATCCTGCAGAGAGGTAACTTGACAAATCAAGCGGCCTTAAACCAGCGCTTCCTGTCTTTGTACCTTCTCACCAGGGCTGCTCAGTGGGAGCGTAGATAGAAATGCAGTGAAGACAGCGGATAAGACAGAAGTTCTGGCCCTTCACATGGGCATGATTGTTAGGATTAACTGTTGAGGGCAGTTAATGAGCATAAATAAAAATACTGTGTATTTTGGCTGGGTTTTATTTATTTATTTTCTTTATTTCTCTTCTCTTTCCAGAGCTCTTCTAATGGTGTGACACTGGGAACACCAAACAGGGCAACAATCACTATCCTGTCCAATGACAATGCCTTTGGAATCATTGCTTTCAACTCAGTAAGAAACCAATTTTCTGATTTTATTTATTTATTTATTGTAGATTTTTGTTGATTTTCCTCTCCTTTTGGGCAGTTGAATTGTGATCAAAATTTGTGGGCTTTGCTTTGTTTCATAATTTAGTTGATTTTTGATGACAATAAGAAAACCCGTTGAGATGGTTTAAACTTAATTGGTCCTGTTTGTTTCTCTTCATCTCAGACTGAGGAGATTGTCGTTGATGAATCCCGGGGAAGGAATCATTATGTGCCTTTCACTTTAATTAGAGAGAAGGGAACATATGGGACTGTGACTGTAAACTTTGAGGTGAGAAGATTATGTACATTTTTTGACCACGCCTAAAAGACTGTATATGCAGTATTTAAGAAGCATTCACTTTGTTACTGATGTGTCTACAAGCTTCTTTTTTGTATGGAAAGTGATTTTTTTTTTAGCTTTATGCCACGAAGTTATATATGTTTGATATTCTACTAAAAACAAAATGTTGGTAGTACATTAAAATGCCAAAGTAGAAACATCACAGTGATTCTTGCTGTTTTTATTCTAGATTTCTGATGGTCCCAACCCTGCTATTGAGGATCTCAGTCCAGATAGAGGGAACATCACCATCCCTGTAGGACAGGCTGTTGTGCACTTCAGGATCATCATTCAGGATGATCAGGTGCTGAACGGTTATAACCATTTTCCAAAAAAATCTCCCTTTCTTATTTAGGTCAGCCTCTCATTCAGGTGGTACACTTGGATAATGTAAAAAGATTAAGAGCTGAGATCCAGATCAGCTCACATAACCTCAACTATGCGTTTGTTTAAATTATTCCACTATTCTAAATGGCTTACATAACATGTGCACCACCAAGTTTCGTATAATAGAAACTGACATCTTTTAAGCTTTAAATCGATAGATATAATAATCTTACTTATCTTCTTGCCGTTACATACAGAATTCTGAACTGTATAATAACTATACTAACAATAATAACTATATAAGACTCTCTTTCTCAGATCCCAGAGGATGATGAAGTGTTTTCTGTGAGGCTGACGGGTGTGGCAGGTGGAGCCCTCCTCAGGCCAAACGCCAGCAGTGTCCAGCTGAGAATTCGTCGAAATGACAGCCCTCTGCGGTTCTCCCACTCTGTCCTGCTTGTGCCAGAGTCTGCGGCAGTTATTGCCCTGAATGTGACCCGTGGCCAACTGACTGAAGACGGGCCACTCATCGGCTCTGTCGACACCAAGGTTGCCTTCTCTCAGTCCATTTATACTGTTGTTTTACCTTGACTGTGAAGCCGCAAGGCATGGCCATTTCAATTACATACATACAAACTACCATTTTCATGCAGTAAAAACACGAAACATATGATGAATTTATATAAACCATCTGGTTGACACTCTCCTCAGGTTTCTGTAGATTACATGGTGGTGAGTGGTGAAGGACTGGGCAGTGCTACCCCCGCGGTGGATTTCCTCGACCTACAGCCAGTCAGAACAGTTACATTCCCTCCATTTGTCTACAAAACAAGCCTGCTTTTCAATATCAGTGATGATGATGTTCCAGAAATTGCAGAATCCTTCCATGTGGTCCTGCTGGAGGATACTATTAGAGGAGATGCTGTGCTAGTATCACCCAACTCTGTGCTGGTGACCATTGAGCCCAATGATAAGCCTCATGGGGTTTTGTCAATTAGCAGCAGTGCTCTCATTCAGCCAATCAGCATCAATGAAGATCTGACAGACAGGTGAATTAAACTTAACAATATTTGATGGCTTTTTTTGTATGTTTTTATAAATTATCTTTGCAAAATGAAAATGCATCAAAATGAAAAGGTTTTACATCCAAGATAACCTTTCCCGTAGGTTTGATGGCATCGTTATAGTAAGAAACGGAGGAAGCTACGGTGTCGTATCAGCCAACTGGTCTATCAGCAGAAACTCCAGTGATCGCTCATCAGTCTCAGATGATCTGAGGCCACAGGAGGGGACTGTGAGATTTGCTGCCGGTCAGGTGACTGCTGTGATTCCAATAAACGTTGTGGCAGACGATGAACCTGAAGAGGCAGAGGTCTTTGTTCTCAAGCTGCTGCCCAACTCTGTAACTGGAAATGCAGAAGTTGACGAACCCATGGAGGTCAGTTAAGAGGAGCTCTTTTAATGCTTTGAATTCGTGCGAGAGACAAAAAATGCTGCACTTGTCACACAGCACATCTTGTAAATGTTACTGCATGTGTTATGCATATGTGTTTTCTTTTTCTATGTGACCAACTGTAAGTTACAGTTGCAAACTTGGCACAGTCTGCAAAAGTCGACCCCTTGGTGCGTAACTGTGCTCTGTGGGTGTTTCTTTAATGTGGCTGGATCTAAACAAAGCAGAAACAGCAGGCGCACTCAGTGTGTGGTGACTCTGTGTTTTCTTTTTTTAAGCGTGGGTGAAGTGGTGACAGGTTTTTATGGCTTCCATCTTTGGCCAAGCCTCTTAGCTATGTGTGAAAGCAGCAAGGAGAGCCAAGGCCTGTTCATTTTCAAAGCACAAGATGCCACATACAAACACACCACTTGAGATTGTAAGTTTTGTTTGTCATCAGTGCAGAGTTTTCTCAGCAGCAATTCATGTAAGAGTAAACAAGTAACTTTAACAATAATTGTCAAGTTGCAGATGATGTATAAGATAAAAACTTATATGCAAACAACCTTGACTTGTAAATCAGCTGTTGTAATTGTGTCAGGCATGCTCCAGACACATGTGCTCTAGGTTCCAGGAAAATGAATGGGCCACAGTATAACGCTCATGGAAACTACTCTACCAGTCTTATTTAATTAAAGAGGATGCCTCTCTAAAGTTAGCTCAGAGCTCTGCTTTACTACTTCCAGTCTCACATATTTCTTTCCTCCATCAGTTTTTCACCTCTTCTTTTTTCTTCTTGTGACCAAGTTACAATCTTAGTAACACAAAAACAGGAAACACAACAAATCCTCCAATGTAATTTATGGCAGATCCCTGCTTTGACTCAATTATGCACTCATAACTTGAAGAACCATCATCTCTCTTCTAAGCGCACAGATTCATGGACACCCTTTGTAGACAGTGTTACTAATAATTTAGGAGTCATTTGATTATTAATCTATATTAACATGTATTGTATAGTTTTGTTTTCATATGCTGATTTGTTCATTCAATTCCTGCTGTTTGTCCACTTTCCCTCCCTTCTTCCCCAAGATGTTGTTCTACATCGAAGACAGTGATGATGTCTATGGGATTTTTCAGTTTGACCCAGCCAAAGAACAGAGCATCCAAAGCCAACCTGAGGGTCGATTCCTGTCCCTAAACTTTGTGAGAGATGCTGGTGCACTAGGTAACGTGTCTATGGGCCTTACCGCACTCTACATTCCTGCAGGTCCAATAGACCCAGCACTGGCTCGTGACCAGGTTCTGAATGTTAGCAGGTCTATTAATGTGGTGTTTTCCCATGAGCGGATGGTCCATGTCATGCTGCCTATCAGGAATGATGCCTTTTTGCAGAATGGAGCTCATTTCTTAATACAGGTAATTATCTGGAAATTAGATTTCTTTTTTATTTGTAAAATTTTGAAATTGTAATTCAACAGCAACGTTTCGTTAGCACATCTAAGAAGGCTTTTACTTTGTTTGTGTTTGAACTAAATTAGTGCTATCCAAAATTTAAGTGCCTCATTTGCATGTGTGAATTGTTTGATATTGGCACTCTGATCTGGCATGTCTCTGAGGGATTTTCCCAACTGTCCAAACAAACATTAGCGAACACTTAAAGCGATCAAGAGGTCTTGAAAAGACTTCTTTACATTCTGCTGAACCAAAATCACGTTGAACGCTTTCAGATTCCATACTTACCACAAACAGAAAAATTAAGTGAACAGACCACTTTAAAAGAAGATGGCAGGACAGAAACAAGAATACTGCAGAGGCATGTCCCATGTCCTCATTATTGTGTATTTGCTTGAGAGGTAGTTTGAACCTTCGGTACACTTAGTTGTTTTCTCTGTTTTTCTCAGTTAAATGTCCTGAAGCTGGTTGACATCAGTCCCATAATTCCTTCAAACAGTCCAAGGTTTGGGGGACCTCTAAATTTGACGTTGACTGTCACCCCTGACATTGCTAATGGGGAAATTGGCTTTACGAGTAACACCACAGTTGTACTTCATGAACCAGAGGACACAAACGCCAGTGCGGTAAGATATTACCCCTGCTTTGACCTCCAAACAGTATCATATCTGCATATTTTTCTCTAGCCACCATGCAAGTCGCCAGTGCTTATATGTGTTCAGATATTGAATATTAAGCTCGTATGAGAGGTTTCTTCTCACGATGTTTTGGTGCAGGTTAGTCTCCCTCTGAGACGTGATGGCACAGACGGTCAGGCCGTGGTGTTCTGGAGTCTCCAGCCAACTGGAGCCAATCGTGGAGATGTAACTGCTGATGACCTGAGACCATTTAATGGCTCAGTTGTCTTCCTGTCTGGGCAGAGTGATGCCTTCATCAATCTTACTGTCATGGCTGACAGCATCCCTGAAGTCAATGAGACCTTACTGCTCACTCTGGATAGGTGAGTGAAAGTTACAACTGGTCAGCAATGTACAGTTTACATTTCTTTATAATTACTTAAGTCATTTCAGACCCACACAATTGTATGAGTTGTTTTTTTGTTTTTGTTTTTGTTTTTTGTTCCCAAGTTATACTACAAAAAGGCCAGGTGGTATTAGAAAGAGTGATCCATGGCCTCTTTTCCTATAGCTGTAAAACATGCGATCGTTTGTTCATATTCTGATGAGAACGGTGGATTTTTCTCCCTCCCACTCCTCCCCTGCAGGGTGGAGACTGCACGCTTTATAGTGTACTTTGGGTAAGTGGAGAGTGGAGTGAACCTGGGCCTTTTGTGTGGCTTGAATCAGGTCTTTGTTTTTTAGAAAAGGGCCTACTTCAGGATTTCTGGGGGTCTTTGGTCAATTCGGGGATGAGAAGGAGTGGGATTGGGTGGGGAATTCTGCAATGGTGTGAAAAGAACAGGATCAAAAAGAAAGTAGTATTTTGGGAGTAAATAGAGAATCTTCTTTATGTGTTGTTTTTTTCCCTCCAATTTATCCAGCCTTGATTATGTAGCCTTTTAAAGATGTGTGCAGCGCCTTGGCTGTGACTGGAGTGCTTCAGTCTGTCTTTGTATGCCATGTCTTTCTAATGCCCATTATGTTATGCTTCCTTGGCTTCAATTTTCTCAGCACACACGCACACACACACACACACACACACACCCCTGTGGAGCTGGCAAGATGCAGACACGCAGTTGATTGACATTGTTATTAAAAATAGTTTCAGCAGCAGGGGTTCAGCATATAGAGTAATATTGAAAGGGAAGGAATAGGCTGAAGTTTAATTTAAAGTCGAGCTATTTTGTTATTGTTATTAGTGTCAGTTTTGCATGCAATCTAAGAAACTGTCACACTGAGTTGTCATCGGCTGCACCATGAAACCGATGTGTGCATGACCACCAAAATCACCAGAAAAAAATGCTCCAAAGCTTTTTACAAAATAAAAACTATTTTTATTCTGCAGTGTTCTGCTATATGATCAAATATATGTTCACATCTGCATTTCTGTGTGTGTATGTTGTGTGCTTCCTCCTCCCGCAGGAGTAATGTCGAGAATCAGATCCTAAAAGCTGGCTTCACTAACAGAGAGATCATCATCATGGAGAACGATGACCCTGGGGGAGTGTTTGAGTTTTCCCCATTTTCCAGAGGTCCATGGGTTATTAATGTAAGTTGAGAGATACACTGCAGAAAAAAATACTTTATTTTAACGACTTTGTGTATTAAATAACTTCTTAATTCCCTAGTTCCTTGTTTCTTTCTATACTGGAGATCTCAGTCGCAGGATCAGGACATGCTGTTGATGTTTAGAAAGTTGCCAAGTATGGTGTAAGATGTCTGTTGCTTGTGGTCGATCAGTTGTTTTGCATTCATTGTGATGTGTCCATGCAGTTGATTATTTTGTTTTAGTAATGTGTCTAGTTATCGTGTCAGTTTTCTCTCTCTGTCACATGACATTTGTGTAATTTTTAAAAACTAGGAGGGTGAAGCGGTGGAACTGCGTGTGGTCAGAGAACAAGGACAGCTACTGAAACAGCTGGTTCGATATGCTGTGATACCTTCAGGCAACACTGAATTCTATGGCGCTACGGGTATCCTGGAGTTTAAACCTGGGGAGCGAGAGGTGGTGGTTGCACTGGTGGCAAGGCCTGATGGGATACCCGAGGTAAGGGGAAGGTTATTTTGTTTCATCTTGTTTCATAATGCTTTTTTTTATTTATATTGATGGTTGATGAACTTGTATGGTAGCATTAAAATGTTATTTATGTTTTAGGTTAACAACCCTAGTTACATTTTAAATGATTCTGGAATTTTGTAAGTAAGCCTTTTAAAAGATTGTCCATGTATGTCTGTGTTGTGCGTGTGTGTGTGTACATGTGTATGCATACAGCTGGATGAGACTTTCTCTGTGATACTTAGTAGCCATAGCACTCCACCCAGTCGTCTAGGCAACCACAGGGAGGTCAACATCACAGTGCGGAAGAACGACGACCCTTTTGGAGTCATTGAGTTCATCCAGTCAGGACTGACAGTGACCATCAATGAGAGCAGAGGGAACACAACGCACCAGGGTACTTGAAATAATGGTGATACTTTTCCATGTCAAGAGGAATTTCATTGACACTTAAAATAGACCTTATTGCAGTGGAAGAACCATGTTTTCAACCATCCTTTTCTTATAGATGCTCTAATCATCTTATAATGTAAGATGCGCTCTAAGTTCACATCTTTAGTGAGTAGCTCGCATATCTGCTCAAAGAGGTATACTACAAACCTAAGTTTACCTGTGAGATATAAAACTGCATTATTATTTCTCAATACCAGAATGGTGCTCCCAACTTTGGGCCAAATGTTTATAGCATACACACAAGCTAAGACAAGGTTATAGATGGAGTACCTTAATGCACCATCTCTTTCTTTCTGTTTCTCCTTCAGCTCTATACCCTCTAGTGCGAAACAGGGGTCACTTTGAAGAAGTGTCAGTTTCTTGGGTCTTGGACCCAGCCTTGTCCGGTGATGTCAGCCCCATCCAGGGAAACATCACATTCAAGGAAGGAGAGGACTTGAAGAACCTCACTCTGTTCTCTGTACCTGATGAGGTAAAATATTAGACAGAAAAATGCATGATGTCAAAAATTTTGTTACGTCCCCTTTTCTACTTTTTTTTCCTTTCTTTCTTTTTTTAAGATCCCAGAAGACATGGAAAACTTCACCATCATACTGCTAAATGCCACAGGTGGCGCAAGACTGGGAAGCATACTGAGTGCCAAATTATGGATTAATAAGAATGATGACCCCATTTACATTTCTGGTAAGAAGAACTGTATTCATTTATTATTTTATCAAAGTTACAATAACTAATCTGTCTTCCTCCAACCTCTTATGCTCACTTCAGAGCCTGTCACTGTTCATGTTAGCGAAGGAGGGGTTGCCAATTTCACTGTTCTGAGGGCAGGGCGAGCTGACTTTGTGGCAACAGTGATGTATCGAGTGGAATACGGTGGTGCATCACCTGATGACCTCGTTCCGCTAAGTAATGACACATCGTTGGTGTTTGACGTTGGTGAATGGATGAAGAACATCTCTGTGGCAGTTGAAGACGACAACATACCAGAAACCGATGAACCTTTTTACATTGTTCTGTACAATGCTACAGGTAAATTTCTCTCTGTTCTGTAGCAAGTCAGAGAGGATGAGAAGCCATATGCAAAACACCAGAATAAAACAATGTAATTTATTTTTATGTAAAAGTAGACGTCAGACTCATGAAAGTGGTGTGTGAGGCAAAGAAAAGTCCAGGGCACAGCATACACTCAAAAAAGTGTACACTTTATTTATCACACAAACTGGTATTTATAAAGGAAAAATATGCAATGAGAACATGTGCACCTCATGAACACTTGAGACAGACCACACATTGAAATAGTGCATGAAGTAAAACTTCACTTTTTTTTAAGAGTAAATTAAGCATAATATGGAGACATGGAAATAGAAAAATGTTGATATAATTTGTATATCTGTTGCTTCTGCATCTGTTGCTTTTAGCTGATGTCCTTTTTGCCATTATTCATTCATTTATTTATTTATTTATTTTTGCAATACGACCATTTATGTTATTCAAGAAAAGGGACACCAAATAACACCATTTACATTCACTTTTCTTCATTGTTGAATTTTTAGATTTAATAAAGTTGTGCTTCTGTTCAATGTTTTTATTTTCATTTTTAGTTAGTTGTGGTTGAAACCACATTTTTATAGATGAAGTAGGGAGTGTCCACATCTGTTTATGGCTAAAATTGGGAGTGGAAATCAGATTCAAGCATGTGTGTACAATTCTATGATGTATGAGATTTATTAAAGAGAGAATACACATATGGCTTTATAAATCTGACAAATCTGACTGTTTTAAAAATCTATCTACATAGAGTGCTTTATTTTATTTTTCTTTTGTTCCCCTTATTATAAGTAGCCCAGGCTTTGTTGCCATGGTTATGGTACGCAATGTCAATGAGACAGCCCCCTTTTAGGGCATGTAATTTAGCATGACAAAATGGTTTATGCAGTAGAGGATTCACACTGCGTCCCCTTTGTGTTTGATATAAACTCATGACGTACATGTGTACACAGGTGATGCCGTTGTGTACGGAGCAGACACAGCTACTGTGGTGATTGAGGCCAATGATGACGCCAACGGGATTTTCTCTTTAGAATCTAAAGAAAAACATGTCGAAGAGGGCAAGAACAGCAGTTTCTAGTAAGAAGTGGATCCTGAGGTCATGTTTCTTTTTGAATATAATCTTCAAACTGCTTAGGCTGTTTTTATACTTTCATTATTTACGCCATTATTTTAGAGTTATCATTTCAAGTTAAAGTTTTTACCCTCTAATCAACTCTGGAGTTTATATTTCTGAGTTTTATTCTCAGAAATATGAGTTGTTTTTTTCCATCTGTTCTAGTGTACTTCGAGCAAGGGGTCATTTTGGGAGCGTAACAGTCTTCTGGCAGCTGTTTGCTAATGACTCAGTGACTCCTCTTGAAGAACACCAGGAGTTCAAATACACATCTGGCTCTGTTACCTTCATGACAGGGGAACAGACCAAACCTATTCTCCTGGAGGCCATCTCAGATCAGCTCCCAGAATTCAATGAGTTATTTGTACTTAGGCTGGTAAATATATCAGGTGAGTCCAGAAAAGAAATGTCAGATTTGAAACTAGAGACTAGATAAATGGAACAAAACTGTAAATTTAAATTTAATATAAAACGTGATAATTAAAAGTAATATTCCTCAAATGTATCATGGTTTTAACATTTGTCTTATTATCTTTCTAAGGTGGTTACCCAGGGGAGGGTGGAAAACTAGCCGAGACTTCTCTGAATGTCTCTGTTGTCATCCCTTTCAATGATGACCCATTTGGTGTCTTTGCTTTTGCTGACATTAACCTGGACCAAGAAGTAGCTGAAGATGTGCTCTCTGAAGATGATATGGCTGATGTCACATCCTTCACCATTCTTCGACAGCAAGGCACTTTTGGTGACGTGCGGGTGTCCTGGGAGATTGTATCTGGACATTTTCCACAGGGTCTTCCTCTCATGGATGATTTGCTGCTTGTAGCTTCTTTTCCAGATGAGGTGGAGCTCAGGCCTCATGCTAGGAGACACCATTCAGGCACGGACACTTGGTTTTTCTCTGGGCTACCAGGAGCTTATGGGACCATCTCCCCTGAAGATGCCCCCGCTGCCATTGGCAATTTCACGTTCTCTGCTTGGCTGGTGCCCAGCCCGAACACTGATGGTTTCATAGTATCCAAAGGAACCAGAAATGGAAGCTTATATTATGGAGTGAAACTCCATACCAATGAATCACATGTCACAGTGATGCTGTATTATACAGTAATTGGTTCAAATCATACCCAAGTGGCCCGGGCCACTGCTGAGAAGTTTGTAGAGGATAATACATGGCTACATGTCATAATTACAGTCGATGATGGGATTATAGAGTTCTTCTTGGATGGGACTGCCATTCCTGGTGGCCTGAGGAGCATCAAAGGAGAAGGAATCAGTGATGGTGAGCTGCTTTGTAATTTTTTTATTTTTTCAATTAACATTCTCTAATCTGCAATTGCAGTTAATTTTACCTTTTTTGTTTTGGTTCACCTGTTGGTGGTCTAAATATTTTGGATGTTTTTCATAACTGGAGTCAAACTCTGGGAATATTATATAGATCTACACGTCAGAAAATTAGCTTTCTCAGATAAATCCTTAAATTTGCCAAATTTTTCAAATGTCTTTATCAAACCAATATATCTATTTTTTTATCATTACATTATTTTATTGGTTGCTATATATGTTAATTATTTTTTATTTCCTAGCTTGGATTAAATACCTATTATTTTATTGAACCCAATTAAATCAAATCAAAATCATTCATTTCAAGCCTGCAGCACATTCCCAAAAAACAGCTGGAACAAGGTAAAGTTTAGGAATTGTAGTCATTTAAAAATGTTAGTTACCAGTATGTTAACAGGTTGTTGTAATCATGAACTGGTACAAAAAAGAAACAAAGATGGACAGAAGATCTAAAAAAAAAAGTACTTCATTAAAATGTTTTGATTTTTATCAAAGTAGAAGAAAAAAACTTTGGAAAACCTTTGTCAGACTTTACAATGCAGAATTACATGTAGAAATGTCACTTAAAACTTTATTGGGCCAAGTCCTCCTGCAGGTTCGACTCCCAGGATCCTTTGCAGCATGTCTCCCCCCCTCTCTCCACCCTCTCCTTCCTGTCCAGCTACTGCCAATAAAGGCTACTAGAGCCAAAAATACCTTTAAAAGCTTTATTGGACAAAATAGAAACAGACTAAAGACAATAAAAGGTTGTATAGAACGTTATCAGCAGGAAGCCTGAATCCAGGATCTGTGACAGTGTGAGGTGGTGAGATGCTTGTAATTGACTCTTGTGCCTGCAGTCAATAGATAATGTCTAAACAAAATCAAGGACAAGCCTTACTTGAAATCTTATGTGTTTCTTTTGTGTAAAAGAAATGGAAGCAATGAAAGTGTGAAAAGTTTTACTGTCCAAAATTCTGTTGAAATATGTTTCACACCTGATATGTTTAAAAGCAAAGAAACAAAAAAGAAGCACATTACAGCACAAATGAGGTTCAAAAGCATCACATATCTTGTATAGGAATTACCACTTTTACATTTTTCATATCATCTTAGTTTCAGGGCTGTCCACAGAAGAGCTCTGTTACGCACGTGCGTTTGAGTGGTTTGGCCTGAATGATTTAGAAATTTAAATGAATGGTGAGAACTGAAGATCAGCTCAGAGATTTGAATTTACTGCTTTGAAAAAAGAAAGTACAATGACTGAGCTGCAGCCAATGTTAAAACTTAAGAAGTAAGAGCGGAGTGTTAATTGTATTGTGCAATACTTAAACTTGAGACCAATACCCTTGCTTGTTTGCATTTGCATAAGTTGTCTTGTTATTTGAATACATTTACCTTGATTTACCTCTTTACCTTTTACTTAGATGTCATAACTTGGCCTCTTAGCTCCACTATGTTTCCTTCCATTTCATTCAGTTTTGTACTTTGTGCTCAACAAAGATGTCAATCTCATAAATACTAAATTAATTTTGCAATGTCATATTGTTTTCTAAATGCCGAAACTGCCTGGAAAGAGGGTTTATTTTGTCTTCCACTAAAATATGGAAGGCCTTACAAGCATGTGGACTTTTTTACGCACACCTACCTCTCAGTTGCTCCATTATTGTTCTGCACTACATGGACTCATCCGATGCTTGAGTGGCTGCACAGCCTCAGCACTGCTGGACATTGTTACTGGTGAAGGGAATCATTCGGCATCTTCTTTTCTTCATATTCTCACTAATTAATACAGACAAAAGCCTGTATTTGACCAAAAGCTCCCAGAGGGGGAAGAATTCTGATGCCCCCTTGGCTAACTTCAGTCACAGTATACATAGTAATCAGTCATGTAGTGTTATTGTCTGGTACTGGAAACTCAATTCACAGATGGACTGCTTTGTGTCAGGGCTTTGTACTTGCTCACTGTGGCAGATTTCCTGCATTTGTCCTATTTTATACAAGTATAGGAAGTGATAGGCATGAGAGGTGCAAGTGTATAAATGATTAATGAGAAAGAGCTAGACTGGGGGCCTTAAGACTCTGTGGTCCCAATACACTCCAACCTAGCCAAATTACATCCAACATTAGCAATAATTGGCTTATTTTATCCTTGTTAGGTTTTTCGACCAAAAAAAAGAGACTAATTGTATTGATAATAAGGCAATTTGTATTAAATTGCTATGATCTCAGCAGAGACTTTTTTTAAAAAATGTCATGAGTCTGTGTTGTCTGAGGTTACAGATATATCATGTTTAATTAAGTTTTTAAAAAAATGTGTGTATTTGTGTTATTTTCTAACTTGAACTTTTGATTTTGTAATTTTTCAATATTGCAGACAACACTAACAAGTTTCAACACTCCACAAAGAGACAATTTAAGCTGTGCTTTCAAAGGTTCATCTAAACTTGTTTTATCCACAAGACAAAACTGAAAGAGATATAACATACATAATATTCTACAACACAGTCACACACACACAAATATATTCTTATGGCAGCTTGGGATTCAGCTCCACACTAATTTACCAAACATAAATACTGAGGGATTGTTGATTATTGTTTTGCTTGTATCCAAGTTTTCCTTTTTGGCTTGAACATACATTATTTTTGTCTATTTGTGTTAAGATATTAATACTACATTTTGATTAATAATGAATAACATAAATAATAAAAACCTGTCTGGGGGTGTATCTATTCCAGGACCAGCTGCGGTGTTTATTGGGTCAGACCTCGAAGGTGACCAACGCTACACTGGCCTTCTCCAGGATGTCCGCTTGTACCACACTAAGCTGAACCGCAGCCATATCCACGAGCTCCACTCCCAGCCTTCTAAAACGGACTTGCGCAACATCTCAGGTTACCTACGGTACCGGCAGGATGAGAGACAGAAGTCATTTGTGGTGGAGGTTAGGGATGATGACGTGGAGGAGGGAGAGGAGGTGTTCTACCTACAGTTGGTGGCAGTGCGTGGTGGGGCACGCCTTCCCTTTCCCAGACCAACCGCTATTTTGCGAGTCATGAAGAGTGACAATGCCAATGGGCTTTTCGGTTTCACTGGTGCCTGCATACCTGATGTAAGTACCGTATTTAAATTGCTAATGCTCAGATTCCAGACCCTTTCAGGTTTTACACATTTTGTTATATTTTAGACTTCAGTTTTTTGGAGTGCTTGTCAAATATCCATGAGATATCCTTGGATGCATCTTCTTTTTGGCTTAAATGTTCGAGCTTAACTATGTTAATGGGGACTGTCATCACATAGCCATTTGGGTTCAAGTCTAGAATCTGGCTGGAGATTTTTCAAATTCAATCCTGTACTTTCTTGTCAGTCTACTCTGTGTTATTGCCATATTAAAATGGTAAATTTTGCTCTATGGTAGCTTAGCTTTTCACTCACAAGTGCTCTACATTGGTTCTCTATGCATCCACACCTGTAACGTAGTCTCCCAGCTACTATGCCAGAAAAAATGGCCCCACAGTGTGATGCTCTCATGACCATGTTTGATGCTAGAGGTGGTAATAGCTGGTAGGAGATGATCTTCCACACATTCTCCAAGTTTCCCCAACAACTCTCTTGACTTTATGACTTGGTTTACTTTGAGACCTTGGACAGGATTAGGTAGTGTCTTACCTGTAGTTCACAGTTATCATGGCTCTCTCAGTTTGGAGAATAAGAGAGGAATGAGCACTATAGAGGAGCAAATTTTCACCACCTAAAACAATGTAAATTTCCTAATTTTCATGGGAGTACGAGCAAATGCTAACTGGAATTTTACAACACATAACTTGCATTCGATTGTTCAATGGACTGATCCAGTGTAACTGTTGCCTTGGATTACTCTCTGATTTTCCAAACTGAAAGTGCTGTGTCAGCTGTCTGCTGCAGGTAAGAAACAAATTGGTCACAGCGCCTTCACACAAGCCCACTTCAGTCAGTCAGTCATGCAACACACAATGAAGACTTTGAATGCTTTGCTAATGTTAAAACAAACTTGAGTTTTTGCATCTAGGCCCCAGTCAATCCCTTTTTAATTAGGCTTACGTAGAGACATTAGAGGGGATGAACCTAACTTAATCCCCCTCCATAGAAAGGGAGCCTACAGGTTGAGTAGGTGGGATTTTCAGTCTGGCAACGAGCTTGGCAGGCCAGAAACATCAGCAGGCATCTAAGAGAGAAATACCTCTTTCTTCTTATATTAATCTTTTTCCCCTTTTCTTTATCTATGAATGAGATGAAGTAATTGTAAAGAGCCATGCTGAAAGCAAACATGAACACAGCTCGAGATGTCTGTCTGAACTAGCTCCTAAGTGTTTCCTAATTTCAAATAAAATGGAAAACCTTTTCCAATAAACAGTTTGAAAACTCATCTTTAAGTAAGCCAGACTCCACATGGCCATGTCAGTAGTATTGTCATTTTTGTCATCACTCACTGTTTACACTGTAAAGATATGCACAGAGACAAATGCAATGTAAACCCATTGGTTTGTCAGTCCCTGTCCTGTTGCATATTTTATAAGTCGTCATGCTTGACTGCAGGGAGATTATGATCTCCCTTTTTAGCAGGCTCTCATGGTGAGCCATCTCAGGTAAAGCGACAGCTGGTGAAGCAGTGGCAGGTCTGTCGGTGGGGCATTCCTGTAGAAGTTGATCCGAAGTTCCATCACTGGAAATGAGAGATCTTGGTCCTTATTTCCATCAGCACAACAGATGGCAGGGGTGGAAAGGGCATTCCTTCAGAAGCATAGGATCTTCCTTATGTTAGATCATTTGGTGATAAGAAGACTCAGTGGAACACAGAATTTTAGGTGTGTCTTCTTTTATTTATGTTATTACAGTGCTGTTAACTGAGTCAGTAAGGGTAACTTCTTGAACAAGGAGAAGTTAGTTCCAAATCTGTTTCCATTGGTAAATAAACTGCCAAGTATTGTTGTTGTTCATTAATGTGTGTTAACAGACAAGTGAAGAGGGCTCAACCATCTCATGTGTGATTGAACGTATGCGGGGATCAGTGGACCACGTCTATGTGAACTACACTGTCACCCAACTGGACAGCTCGGACAATGACGGTCCAGCTCATCAAGACTTTCTTAATGCAACTGGAGCTGTGCTTTTCATGCCTGGACAGCGCTCTGAGGTGTGTGTCCTTGTATGAGCAGAGTCTTTCATGTGCTGGAGAAAGATTCCCTAAATTGATTATGATCTGATATGATTTCTTAATTTCAGGCAAGTTCTTGACGTCCACTTTAGCAGTAGTCTCTTGAATGGCCAGATAATAATGTTTCTTGATAAAACAGCGCCTCCTAGTGGTTGTTTAAAATATCAGTTAAAATAAAATAACAGGTGTCAAGAGTATCCTGTCCTTGATGCCTGCAGCCACCTGTAGTATTTGCCATAAACACATTAGTACTATTTATCCAAGGAAAAAAAAGACTATCAACTTCAATAAGAGGCTGAGTATGTAATATTTCTCTAGGGTGTAGTAAAACTAACGTTTATTAAATCTTTCCTTTAGGTCCTGAACCTTTTAGTGTTGGATGACAACATCCCAGAGCTTGAAGAGTCCTTTCAGGTTTCACTGGTCTCAGCAGAGTCTGGTGATGGTAAACCAGGCTCCACCCCCACCAGCGGAGCAAGCATTGACCCCAATAACTCCGTAAACACTGTCACTGTCACAGCGAGTGACCATCCCTATGGTATAAGCATTGTTACAGTCTACTCCATGTGATGCTGTTTAATTAATTCCAATTTATATGTTTATATGACAGTGGCTTATTGTTTTCAAAATATCAGTAGTTTTATATGTCTTTGTCTCCTATAATATTTTTTGACTCCTTGTCGTTTTTCTTTTATTACACCTCCCTCATTTTTCTCATCACATTTCCCTCTGACTTTCACTACTTACAAAACACATCCATCCTCAAACAGGCCTGCTGGAGTTTCATCCCAGCCCTCCAGAAGAGGGTTTGATCTCTCCAGCGTTAGAACCTGCCCACATCACTGTCAGTGAGGAAGATGGTCAGATCCATCTGCCAGTTGTCAGGGCCCAAGGCCTTCTGGGAAGGATCATGGTAGGATACAGGACAACCCCCTTCACAGCGTCCAGCCCTGAGGACTATGAGGTTAGTTTCCACTATTTTCAGATTCTCATATGGTGATGATATAATATATTCCAACTGTCTCCCTGCATTTCTGTGTCTCTGTGTTTTGTTATCAGGAATCAGAGGGCATGTTGGACTTTCTCCAAGGGGAGAGGTTTAAGTTCATCATTGTGACCATCGTTGACAATCCTGTTCCTGAGCTTGAAAAGGTTTTTAGAGTAGAACTCTATAATGCTGATGGTGGAGGTGAGGATCATTTTTTGGCATGTTTTTAGTCCTACAATATGTATGCCACATATTAATACGTTTTAGTTTAGCTTAGTTTTGTTACTTTACCTTTTTATTAGAAATATTTTTTTTATTTTTTTATTTTCATGGAACTAACTGCATATATTGCATCACTGCCTTTGCATATTTGTTTGTTTGTTTGCGGTGTTCCTGTGTGCTTCCTGATGCCTACATTGTGACTACCAACCAACACCCCTTCCTTTTTATCCTTCGATCTCTGTTCCTCTGGTGTGGTCCTTACCTGGTGTGAAACCTGTTTGATCCTCTTGTGTGATCCCTCAGTGGATCATTTTCTGCATAGTGAAGGGAGTGGTACTGAGGAGAGTGACTATGATTTAATCCCTCCATCTTATCACCACCATGGTAAGTATACCCCTCCTTTACTTCCCAAACTTCCACTTTTCTCCTTTCCTTCATCCCTAGACTTGGTCTTTGATGCATATACACACACTCTCATCAATAGATGTGCGTGTGCTCAGACATGTTTTTTATTGGGTGGTATTTACATTGTGCTGAGACATGAGTAAGAAGTACTCAAGGGCAATGAGTAAGAAAAAGGAATAGCTTTCCCACTGGAATAAATGGAAGTACTTGACATAAACTGTCAAATGACAAAATTCTTTTACTCAAAGTTGTCAAATTGTTGTAATTTACCCTTGCAATAATTTTGCCGTTGATCATTGCATAGCCTTATTTATTGTGAAGAATGCATAGTAATAATAATGATAACAATAATGATAATAATAATAATGATAATAACAATAATAATAATAATGATGATATTGTTAGACTCCATTCAAAAAAAAAAAAATTACAAAGGTGATCATAATTCATTTTTATCTCTTCTGACCAGTGGGAACTTTTCTTTTTCCTTTAAACTAAATCTGTAAAATGAAACCAAAGGGCATGACTCCATAGTGACGTACATCTGATATTTTCCTTGCAGCCAGCCTGGGAGTTGCATCTCGCATTACTGTCACCATCGCTGCATCTGATGATGCCCACGGAGTGTTTCAATTCAGTCCTAAATCTCTTTCTGTCAACGGGACAGAACCTGAAGATGGACACAGCTCTGTCGTCCTGCAGGTCAGTGAACTCCGCAGTTTGAAAATGCAGCGGCTGCAGCAAAATGCCCAGTGGTTGCTGATCAATGGGCTAAGCTCTCTTTGGTTCACCTACAGGTGGATCGCTCTTTTGGTGACCTCTCCAATGTAACTGTGTACTGGGAAACTGATCCCAGTTCTGAAGGAAAACTCCTCAGTAGGTTTGGGAACGTCACCTTTGGTATAGGACAGATGTCGGAGAACATCACCATCAATGTGGCCCAAGATGAAATCCCTGAGTTGGATAAGAGTTTCACTGTGTCGCTGGTTAATGTTTCACATGGGCGTCTGGGAGCCAATACATCTGCTACTCTGACTGTTCTTGCCAGTGACGATCCCTATGGTGTCTTTGTATTTGCCAATGCAACACGGTCTGTTCGACTTCCTGAAGCTGATGCAACTGTTTCCCTCACTATCCTCCGACAAAGAGGTTTGATGGGTCAGGTGTGTTCAACTACAAAAGATATATGATCTCAAGAAGTATAAACATTATACCAACTCACACAGCTCAATGATAGATTCTCACATGTATCAATTTATATATTATGTTCCAATTTCAATTTGTGTAGGTACGTGTCACGTATGGAACACTGAATGAGACTGATCCAGAGCCTTATAGGACACCTGGAGTGGGCAGAGCCACTGAAGGGCGTGACTTTGTGTCCCTCTTGGATTCTGTGGTATTTTTGGCTAATCAGAGTGAAGCTAACTTCACAATTAGAGTGCTGGATGACGATGACCCAGAAAGAGCTGAGTCAGTCTTTGTGAAGTTGATCAGTGTTCAACTCATCCAAGGAGAGCAGAAGAGACTGAGTAAGATACTGGCACTCTCGCTGAGTGGAAGCTTTTAAATGAATGAAATTTAAATAGACAATTATATATACTTCAATGTAATATACTTTTTTAAAAAATACTAAATTTCTGTTCTTTCTAGTCTCAAATTCCCCCTCTCTGGGCCCCGGGACTGACACCATAGCCCAGGTGATAGTTGAGGCCAGTGACGATGCTTTTGGAATCCTGCAGCTGTCGGCCTCTGCTGTCAGTGTAGCTGAAGACTACGTTGGGCCCATAATAAATGTCACGCGCGTAGGGGGGATTTTTGCTGATGTATCTGTCAAGTTCAGAGCTGTGCCTTTGACCGCCCGAGTCAGTAAGTGTTCAAGAAATGGTATGCAAATTACAAATTCATCTCTGTGATGGATTTGTTGGCAGGCAGGCTAACACCCTTATGTGTAATCCTGCAGGTGAAGACTACAGTGTAGCTTCAACTGATGTGGTCCTCTTAGAGGGGGAGTCCAGTAAATCTGTACCCATTTATGTTATTAATGACATGGTGCCTGAGCTGGAGGAGACCTTTCTCATTGAACTGATCAACCAAACGACTGGAGGAGCTCTCCTGGGAGAGCTGACACGTGCCATCATCACCATACTGCCTTCTGACGACCCTTTTGGTGCCTTTGGTGAGTATGCATTGTCCAGATTCTAACTTTCCTTACAATATTTGTATCTTACTCATTGTCTACCAAGTCACTCTCTTTACTTTATATCCACCTAGTTTTCCAGGCTGTTCCAGTTACAGTAGAGGAGCCACAATCCAACTCTGTTGAGGTCACATTGCCTATTGTACGTAATGCTGGTACTATTGGCACAGTAGCAGTACGATGGCAGGCTACTGTTAATGGTAAACTAGCTGTGGGGGACATCAGACCCACATCAGGAGAGGTGAAATTTGCTCCTGGAGAGACCATGAAGATGCTGCAAGTACAGATTTTATCTGATGATGTACCTGAAATCAATGAGGTAAACAGCTGAGGGCAAAAATGCCATTAAGAATTATGTTAAATCATTTATCCTTTCACTGTTTTCATTCCAAGCAATGTTTGGTTGTAATTATTTTTTTATATTTTTGACTTTTCCAGATTATAAAAGTGGAGCTAATTGGTGCTAGTAATGGAGGAAACTTGGGAGCTGATACATCTGTTAACATAATAGTGCCTGCTAATGATAATCCATATGGAACGGTATACTTTGAACAGTCGGTTTATCGTGTTCAGGAGCCACTGGAAGGAGTTTTTGGAGCTAACATTACTGTCCGTAGGAGGTACTGTTGATTATTTTTAAAATGATTATATTTTCTTCTTATTATTTTATTTTATTTTAGTACACTTACTTACATTAAACCCCCCTTTCCTGCTGTCGTTTCTCCATCTTCCCCACTGTCTTTATTACAGAGGTGGTCACTTTGGCCGCTTGGAGATAATGTACAGCACCTCGGAGATCGACATTGTTGGCTTGGCTCAGGCTGACAACCAGAACCTACTGATGTACTATAACCCTCCAAAGCCTGGTGCTCTGGCTAACACCCTTCTTATGACTTTTAATGTTACTGGTCAGACAGACCCTGTGGCTGCATGTGCTGCTGCCTGTCTGAGAGAGCAGGCCTGCAAGGCCTTCTCTCTGTCATCTGGTGTGACCTCACCATCCTGCACATGGGTGACATCAGGGGCTGACCAACTAACCTCTGCATCTCAGGTTTTAACTTATATAAAAAATGCAACTGCGGCGGCCGTCTTGTTCAGTGCCCAGGCTGTGGCAGGGAGTGATTACACCCCCATGACTGCTCAAAGAGCCTACATGGATGATGGATCAGGAGCTGCAAACCTCACAGTCCTAATCTTAACTGATAAATTCCCTGAAATGGATGAGAGTTTCTCCATACAAATATTAAAGGTAAAACCTCTTCCTCTGCAGTAAAAAAATACACCATTTTTCAGTAAGTTTTGCAAATAAGGACAATGGGGGAAAATGGTCTGATCTTAACCAGGTCCTTTTTTTGTGATTAACATTTTTTATTGTTTTTGATATTGGTCAGTACAGATACAAAACCAATGTCATTCCCCATCCTCACAGAACCACATGGCTCGACACCACGGGAACATTGTTCTTGGTTGTATACCATGTGACATTAACATATTAAACAACAAAACAGAAACACCCTAAAGCATCCTCACACACAGAGAGAAAAGAATAAATAAATGAATAGATTAAAAATTAAATAAAAATTAATTAAGTGTACTAAAATTCCTTCCTTCTCCTTACTTTGTGCCTCTCCTCAAATTAAATTACACATATCGTGTATTGCCTTCCCTCACAAAAGAAAAAAGCTTATTTACCCCATTTTTTTTATTATATAGATATAGCCTCCCATTTTTCCTATAAGACATTTTTTCAAATAAGGCACTGAGGGGATTATGTCTGCCTTCCAGCCTCTAAGGAGTATCTGCCTACCTATCATGATACTGTTTAAAATCCAGCTTTTAATGTATTTACTCTCTACTTTTAAGAATGGATTCATCCCCTAAGACAAACAACCTGGGGAAGAACTCTATGTGGTTCTCAAAGATCTCACTGAGAATTCTGTGTATCCACCTCCAGAATACCTGCACTTTGTCACATGCCCACACAGCATGGAACAGGTGACCTTCTTCTGATTTACAACATTTCAACATTTCGGATCATCAGTCAAACCAAGTCTGAATAATCTAAATGGTGTCCAGTAAAAGCAGTGTATAATTTTAAACTGAATCATTTGGACTCTAGCATCCTACGATGTACATTTTATATTTTTACAAATCTTGTCCCATATATCGTCCTCCAGTATGAGTCCAAGGTCTCTTTCCCAGGAGTTTTTGAGAGCTGGCAGGGCCCCCTCACCCACTTTCTGAATCATCAAAGAATATCACACTGAAGCTTTGAATCCTTGGTTAAAGCATCTTAATATCTCCTCTGGGAGTGCAGCTCATTTAGGAGCTAATGTGCTATATCTAAATATATCCAATAGCAAGTGGCGAAGTTGTACGTTATCTATAAAATTGTAACCTGGAAATACCAAATTAATGTACCAAATCATCGAAGGACTTCAAGGTATCCTTGCAATAAAGATGACCCAGTTTAACAATGCCCTTTCTTAATCAGTCTTTCCACCATATGAGTGATTTATTGATGCATGATTTAGGATTTAACCAGACACTAGAGGATGCATTCAGATATGGATCTAGCTTAAACAACTTTATAACTTTAATCTATATTGCTTTCAGGTGAGTGAATATTGGATCCGTTTTAATTTCTCTTGGCAGATTGATTCATAAACATTGAAGTAGTGGCACTGGAGCAATGGAAGGCTCAATAGTGCCAGGGTGGGGCCCTCTCAGGTAGCAAAGACCAGTGGGCTAAGTGTCTTAAATTAAACGCATAAATAGCTTATTGGGTAAACCTAAACCTCCTCTGCCAACCGGTCTCTGTAGCATTGTAAGATTAAGCGTGGTCTCTTACCGTTCCAGATAGAGGTCTTAATTATCCTGTCAAACCATTTAAAGTAGAATAGAATGAATTAATACAGTTTGGGCACGCAGTTCATTTTTTTTAACATTATTTTTTCCAACCATTGACAAATTCAATAGTGATCTATTCACATCATAGACAATATTATTTAATACTGGATCAATATCTACTTTAATCAAGTCTTTCAATTGTGGGGGAAAGAGGATGCCCAAATATCTTATACCTTCCTTAGGCCACTGAAATAAGCCTGGCTGGAAGGCTGTGGAGGGGCAGTAGACTGTTAGAGGAAGTACCTCTGATTTAGACCAGTCCACCTTATACCCTGAAAGTTTTGAAAAGGAATTAAATATTCTTAGGAGGGAGAGAATTTATCGTTGTGTTTCAGATAATTTATCGTCTGCAAAAGCATAAGTTTGTGTACCATCCCATCCACCAATACACCTGGGAAATCAGTAGCCCTCCTTATAGTGGCAGCCAATGGCTCTAAAATCAAATAAAACAACAATGGAGAAAGGGGTGAGCCCTGTCTACTTTCCCTACCAAGTGTGAAGTAATGAGCCCATTGGTTTGCACTGCAGCTTCTGGCTGATTATATAATAGTTGAATCTATTTAATAAATTTGTTACCAAACCCATAAGCCCCCAACATTTTAAACAAATAGACCTATTTGACCATATCAAAGGCCAGTGGCGGCCATCTCTCTGGAGAGATGGCTGCCACTGGAGATTGGGTGTCAGCTACTGACCACATAATATTAATGAAGCACCTTACATTATCAGAGGAGCTGCGGCCATGGATAAATACCACTTGGTCAGGTTGAATCAATGAATTTATTACCTTATTCAACCAGTTAGCTAAAACCTTTGAAAGAATTTTCACATCCATCTGCATCAGAGAAATTTTGGTGCTCTTAACCAAGTTTGAAAAGAAGCAACCTCAGATGAATGACAAAAGCCATGTATTGTACCTTGTCGGTCCTTGGGTTACAAAGACTAAGCCAAAATATAGAATTAGTGTGCAAAATTATACAAGTATAGCCAGTATTTTAACAGCTTGTAGGACTAGCTTCTTTTTCATCAACAATAAGTTGAAATAGTCATTTATGATAAATTATTTCTTGAATAATCATTTAGTATGTTATCAGTCCCTGATATTGTAGTGGATGTTTGGTTCACTCTTCTTTACAGTGTTGCTTCAGTTCATTGAGGTTTGTAGACTAGGTACTTTTCCTTCTCAGCCATTATATTGAGATTTGCTGATGTGCTTGGGATCATTGTCTTGTGCCATAAGCCAGTTACGGTCAGGGTTTAGCTGTCGGTCTGACAGCCTGACTTTTGGCTGAGTACTTTGGTAAACAGAGGAGTTCATTGTTCACCTCAATGACTGCCAACTGCCAAAGTTCCGTGGCTGTTAAGCAAGCTCAAGCCATTACCCCCTTTACTACTATGCTTGGCAGTCGGTACTGTAGTCGCGGCAGTCAGGCTGTATTTAGTTTTTCACATTTTGTTTCTGCATTTTCAATTTATTTTTGTTAAATTAATATTTCGACAATTGAATATGTGATTTACATTGTATCACTTAGGAAAGTCCAAGGGATATTTATAAATCATGTCCTAATGCATGAAAACTTATCACTGATGATGGTGTACTTTCTTTTTCACGTGACTATGTTCTATTCTGTCTATCGTTCTGGGCCATGTATAGCTTAATTTGTTCAATAAGAACTTAATTTCAGCAGTAAATGAATTCTAGAGAAACCTTTATAACAAAAATTGTTCTATCCTTTCTAGGTAGCGCTGGTTAATTTGACTGTGTCACCGCAGAATCTGCCATCGATTGGTCAACCAAGCACAGCAGTTGTCACTATAGGAATAAATGGCGATGCATTTGGCGTATTTTTGATCTACAGCCTCAGTCCTAACTCCACCAATGAGGGGCTCTATCTTGAGGTTCGAGAAGAGCCCACAGTTGTGGTTCCATTGGTTATAGAGAGGAGAGGAGGGAATCTAGGCACTGTGTCTGTAGAGTGGAGATTTGTTGGAGGAAAGGCCACACCAGACATCGACTTCACTGGAACTGGAGGAACTCTCATCTTTGATGGTGTGCACATAGTTTCCACTTCATTGATTATATTGACTCCATGTGTCTTGAGCTTCTATATGAATCACCATAACTTTAATATGTATGTGCACTAACGACTGTTTTTTTTTTTCCATCTCTGTTTCAGGTGATCTTAAGAAAACGATAGAGATAGTAATTAGAGATGATTCTGAACCAGAGGACAACGAGAGCCTCATGATTGGTCTTGTAAACACAGCTGGAGGAAGTCGAATTCTGCCCAGTTCGGACACTGTAACCATCGTGATACTGGCCAACGATAATGTGGCTGGGATGGTGGGATTCCATTCAGCCTCACGATCTGTCATTGCCAGGGAAGGTGGGCACTGAAGCATTTGCTGTAGTTAGAAAGGTGTATATTAACCATGACTGTGTTGCAGAAGCCCCAAATTAAAGTTTTAAATGTTTATCCTATAAAGAAAAACAGACATTGTTTGTTTGTTTGCATGTGCAAATGGTTTTAATGGGTTTATTAGATAGATATAACTAGATAGAAAGATATAGCTTTATTAATCCCCGAAGGTAAATTCACATTATTGGTGATTATTGGTAGAAATTACATTAGTTTTATCCATGCTACCCAGAGTAAAGATTTAATTCATCACAACATCATACCATTGTCATTTCTCAGAATACTACAAATACACCAGGTTAATTTTTGTAACTCAACTTTCCCGTCAGTGGTGATCAGGCCTAATCAGATATGAATATGAAACTCCAGCTAATCACTCATCATAAACAACAGGTCTTCTGGCACCACTTAGACCCATTTCATACATTTGCATTTTAACAATTGACATGAATTTTACAATAAATATGAATCCCTTAAACTACTGTTTTATTAAAAGTTCAGACAAATTAACAATTTACAGATTTAAGTTTTTGATACATTTTAAAATTTTGGGGTAAATGGGCTTTTTACTTCTGCTTTTGTAAATCTTTCAGCTGTACATATTATATTTCCTGTTACAGGTGAGAAGCTGTCTTTATTAGTATTGCGAACAGCTCCAGGTGTGGGAAATGTCACAGTGGACTGGACTGTACAAGGGCCCCTTGCACACCGGACTTTCAGTCAAACTTCAGGGACACTTTTCTTTTCTGAGGTAAAATCGTTCATTATTTTATTATAAAATAATTGCAAGGTATAGAAATGCATTTTTCATTTTTGGCACAAATTACCAAATTGCAGTTTCTTACAAAGCAACAGCTTACAAATGATTTTTGCCTCATTGACTTTTACAGGGAGAACTAAATAAAACCATCGCTCTCCAGCTTCTTGATGATGCCTCACCAGAGGACAAAGATGAATATCGAGTTTTATTGTCTAACATACAGACATTTGGTAATAAATGTACATATATACATATATATATATATATATATATGATTTAAATAAATTTGAATAACTTTCATCACAAGTGCTTTATGTCCATCCTCACAGGTGTTGTGGTCACAGGCCATGCCGCACTAGATCCTCAAGGTAGTGAGGCGATGCTTACTGTGGACACCAGTGATGAGCCCTATGGGCTGCTGAGTATTGCCTCATCATCCCTGAAGGTGACCACAGAGGAACAGGACCAAATCATAAACATTTACATCAACAGAGAGTTTGGAGCCTCAGGTCTGTAGACCAAATAAATAAAATGTCTAAAACATGAAATAATAGGTTGCCTTTTGATGAACTTATTCCATTCTGTTTAATGATCTTAAATCTGTAACTCACATTATACTTAAATGATGATGTGCAGGAATGGTAAATATCACCTATGAAATCATAAGAGGGTCGTTACAAAACCTGTCCAAGGTAGAGGGTGCTCTTGCTGAGCCGGGGCAGGACTTCATCTCTGGCACTGGTACTGTCATCCTTCAAGAAGGACAGACATCCGTTGCCATTCCTGTCACCATACTGGAGGTAAAGACTGGATGTCTTCCTTGCTGGATATCTTCCTTCTTAATATCATAATTTAAATGCTATAAATACATTTTTCATTAAAATTTATAAAGCATTTAAATTATGACATCATGTGTTATTTTTATAATAACCATTCTGTACCTTGCTATCTCCTGACTGCAGTTGTCATTTTGTGCTTTTACTGTACTAACTTGTTCTTATTTCCTTTTTCACCTACTTTAAATATGTTTATATGAATGCGGCATTTATAAGTTTCTTATATCATCAGGATGATATTCCAGAGCTGCAGGAATTCTTCTTGGTCAACATAACATCAGCAGTACTCATCACAACCCTTTCTACTGATCCCCAACTAGGTATGGATTACTTAATCATCATATATCTCCTAGTTACTGAGTTTCACACATCTGTCTTTTTAACAATTATAGATAGAGTTGAAAAAATTAAGTTTTGGAGTTACTTATATCATTGTTTCAAAGTGCTTATTTAGCTTTTTCTGAAATAGTTTACCAATTTTGTGGTGCATATATTGTCATAAAATCCCTGTCCCTCTTCTCTATCTGAAAATTTTCACCATTTGCTCTGTTTGATGAGCAGAGGTTGTGTATTGCACACTGCCAGGTAAAGCACACATTGCTTACAAGCTATAGAGAAAATATCACGTAGTTCAATGCACAAGTTAGATTTCTTTGTGGTACTATATTCTACTACATTGTCTCCTCTCAAAATTCTCCATGAACAAGCTTGTAGTTGCACTGCTGCTCCTTCTCCTGTAGAATCCAAACCACAGTCCAATTTATGAATGAGTTGCTTTTAGAAAGTGATGAGTTGACAGAATACAACAGAGCAGTACTCAGAGGTTCCCAGAATACTATCAGCCCATTGCCTGGACAAAAACAGTGCGCACACAGCCGTTCTTTTGGCAACAGTCATTATGCGGCTTGGATGGTGAGACTGATGCCTTCTATGATGGAGGAAGCCTGGGGATTTGGTGGCAGCGAGCAGCCTGTGTGGTGAACAGAGAGAAAGCCAAACTAAACCCATAGCTGGCCTCCCAGTGTCTTGGCCACAGAGTCAATGGGAGAGGACTGTTCAAGGGGTCATAAATCAGTCCACCCAAAAGACTTGGCTGCTCAGCTCAGCCTCCCAGACCTCTTACAGGAGACGCCTCGTAGTTGTAATCCTTTGCTCAAATGTGCCATGGCATAAGTTAAATCCCATTGCACAACTTGCTCTTACTGCTTGCGCTGTAGTTACAGCTTGAACAGACTTCAACTGCATATTACAGTTATAAACAACTGACAATCTAAAGCTCATCATACATTTCCTGTTTGCATGTGGTTCTTTTCCCAGACACCCAAGGTTTGGTTGCAGAAGTCATTATTGCTGCTAATGATGGAATTAGGGGGGTCATTGAATGGACAAACACCATGTAAGAAAAACATCAATTTTTACATTTTTATGATTATGTGCACATACTCTATTTAAAATGTTTTTTTTTTTTTTGTTTTTTTTTATGTAAATGTGCTCTGGTTTTTAGGTTTGAAGTGAATGAAACAATAGGAGCAATAACTGTAGTGGCCTACAGGAACAAGGGGACATATGGAAATGTCTCTCTGTTCTTCTACGCTCAGAACTTGGAAGCTCAACAGGGACTGGACTACAATACCAGTGAAATGGTTAGACATACACACTATTCAAGGACTACATGCAAAATCAGTGACTTAGACAGTGTTTTTGACTTAGTACTGAAATTCATTGTCCTCTTTTCAAAGTATCACTCAGTGGTTACATTATTTGAATAAAGGATAAACAAATGAGTGGGTGTCACAAACATGATGTAGCAAGAACTTTTGAAATGAAAATCCATTTGTTCACATAGATGCTACATTTTGTTGATGGCGAAAGGCACAAGTTTATAGAAGTGCAGATCATCGATGATGCCATTCCTGAAGGAGCTGAGCGATTCCAGCTCATCCTGTCTGAACCTTCTCCTGGGCTTGAGCTGGGCACCAATACCACAGGTACACAGACAGAACAGAACACAAGGAATACAGCAGCTAACCCTGCTATAGACTGTGATTTACATGAAATGAGATACAGAAGGCTTCAGGAACCTGTTTGTGTATTATTATTTGATTGACTGCACTTTTTGCAACAGAATAATACATGTGTCATCGTATTCATGGTTACTGCACTTATTTGTGTCTTACATCATTCAATTTATCAGTAAATATCAGTAAATTTAAAGAAAACAATGCAATTTATTACACTAAATTATCTGTGTTGGAGATCAAAGTAACTCAAAAGATCTCAGTTAACATGATAAAATCCTTGTTATATCAGTCATAGAGGACGGCCATAGTTTCATTGTATGCAAGAATCAAATAACAATTTTATTGTTTCTTGTTTCTTTTCATACAGCAACTGTGAATATCTTGGCCAGTGATGATGGACATGGTATCATCTCCTTTAACACCAGCAATCATTTCCTGTTGAGAGAACCCACATCTGTGTCAGAGCTGAGTGATAGTGTGGCCAACTTGTATGTGGTTCGGAATCCTGAGGCAGGCACATTTGGTACGGTGTCTGTTGAGTTTACTATCACTGATGCCAACGGCAGCCTAGCAGAGGGTGATTTGATGCCAACGCAAGGGTTTTTGGTATTGGAGGATGGTGTCAGATTTAAGGTAAGGGGATCACAATTTATTAGCAAGCATCAAGAAAATGCACCATGAAACACATGTTGTCTATGCATTGATTACTGTTTATTGGCTCTTGGAGGTTTTAATAAAGTACTGTACTGTATAATATGTTTTAGAGATCTGTAGGGTAGCGATTAGGATCTTCTTCTGATCATCCTCTGATTAGCTGTCTGTGTCATTGCAGATGTTGGAGATCAGGGCAGTACGTGATGCTGAACCTGAAGGGAATGAAACCTTCACAGTGACACTGTCCAACCCGACCGGAGGTGCCCGGCTTGGTGACCAACTCCAAATTTTCATCACTGTCCTGGAGAACTTAGCTCCTTCTGGCTTGTTTCGAATTGGACCTACTCTCAACAGGTCATTAAACAGTTGCATCACAAATATTTTTTTTTTTTAAAGTATATACATATATATATATATATGGGAATGCTTGCAGTATTTAATGTTAATTGCCACTGAAATGCTACAACAGAGGACATTTAGATGGTATTATTTGTTGCGTATTTTTTGTACAGAACCAGCACAGTGATCACCGCTGATGAAGGTGGCAGAGCAGTCTTCCTCACTGTGTCTCGCAGTAATGGTCTGGAATCAGCTGTCAGTGTGGAATGGGAGATGCAGTCTGGAACAGCAATTGCCTCTGGTAAGACTAACAAACATTAAGTAGTTCTAACCTCCTGAAATCTTCCATATTTATACTTTTCCTATGTTGATCTTTTAATATTGTTTTATTTCAAGAAGCATGTAATTTATTTCTACAGAGGGTGCACTCCCAGTGATGGGTTTGTACCAGAGCTTTGAGGGTAACCCCACATCTGCTTGGTGCTCCATTCCTGAAGAGCATTCCTTCCTGGCAGTGAGGCTGGATAAGAGGCCTATGGTTGGATCCTCTTATACACTGGCTACTCTGTATCACTGGCAAGGTGTTTTTGTGCCAGTAGAGGTAATGGCAGTCTCGCTGAACACACACAGCACATGATGCCCATAGACTTGAAAGTAAAATCTATCTTGAAATTCTATTTAAAATCCACTGGCAACATTGAAATGGCCATGATTTGGTTCTTACAGACTGTTCAGATTCAGGATCCAACCTCATGCATTGGGTTTGCAGTGAATGGCTCCACATACATAGGCATAACACATAGCGGCCCTCCCTTCTTCCCTGCAACCAACCTCAGCATCTTCAAACTGCAGAAGGACCTCAACATTACACTGGCAAGTATATACACAGCCAACATTATTGTTGTGTTTCTTTAAATTAATCTAACTCTGTGGTATTGACTTGCATGGTGATTTAATTTGAGACATTATGTTTTCCTCAGGAACAAACATTAGGGGTTGAAACTCTGGATGTGAAACACTTCTCCACCGAAGGCAAAGATTATCTGATAGCATCAAGCCAGGTGCTGCTATTATATAAGATGAAGTTGGACATAATTAAAGACTCTTTATTATATGAGTTACACACAAACAAACTTTTTTTTTTTCTTTGATTCTCCAGATTTTTGTTTGGACTAGCGGCTTCTTTACACTCCACCAGACTCTTAACTTCGAACAGGATATCCTCAGTGTAACTCCATTCACTCGTGCAGATGGTCCATACCTGCTGGCATGCATTGACAGTCAGACTGCGAGTTGCCATTTGCTTCAGTGGAGTAATGGAAGATTTCAAAATCTGCAGTCCCTCCCGCTCACCGATAGAGCTGTTCAGGTGGAGGCAATCAACACAAGAACAGAGGACACTCTCCTACTGATTGCTACCAAAGGTGATATAACTTTATGTCACGTAACTGTCAGTTTCTCCTACGGTCAATTCCTCTGTATAGGTGAACAGGTGTCAAGAAATTCCACTAAATCTCGAACTGATAACCCTACATGTCCATTGGACTGGTGCAGAGATAACAAATGGTAGTATCGTTTAGGATGGTTGTCACATCCACTTCATTTCTTCAGTATGCAAAATGGATGCTTTTTGCGGTAATAAGCTTTTTTCTGACTTTATTTTCAGTCTACTTTATAGTGGTTGTGCGTTGACTACAAGTTGGTTTGAACAGTGGGAGCAACTTGGTTGTATTTTAGAAGGCAAATACAAATTGTGTTTATTACTCAGAAAACATCTTTGTTCTTTCTGAGATGGCAAATTTCAAAAAGTTGACCAGGTCTTATGCTTGTATGACAGTGTACATTAAAGAGATGTAAGCCGTCTGTGTCTCCAAAAAGAACTAGGGCGTTTGTCGTTGAGACCTGTTGTGGGTTTATGGGAAAGGCTTCTGTATGGAGCACACCAGAGCCACAAAAGGATTCAGAGGTTGTAATTTGTCAGTCTTGGGCAGTACGTAAGTAAGTGGTTACATAAACTGAAGTTTCTGAGTGTGTTTGTGTGCCTGTTTTTCATCAGGTCTCTCTCCATCCTGTGAGGTGTTACACTGGAGCTCAGGAGAGTTTTCACCACAACTTTCTCAGTCGATTCCTCACCAAGGCCTCACCTCGATTCACTCCTTCAGTGCTCCTTCTGGGATCAGTAAGCACAAAGACCGTGAACTGCTTTGTTTCAAAAGATACAGCGCTTACAGATACTCTCACGATAATTATGCCTTGTGAGGGCTAAACACATTTTTGCCATTCAGATGTAACACCCATATTTTGGGGAAATTGGATACCTTATTAAAGTATCAAATATATTTCAGTAACTATAGAAAGAACTTGTGAGATGTACTGTAGCCATGGTAACTCATCAATGAAGAAGTCTCATCAAAAGACTGATGTCATGGCTTTATGATAACCTATAGTGAACTCTGGTTATACATGGAAGATTTAAAACAAAATGCAGCAGGATACAAAGTATAGTTGATCAGATTCAGCCTAATACATCAAAACTCTTCGTCATTAAGCAGGCCAGGAGTCTGAAAGATGCAACCAAAGCATCCCAAAACCTTTCACTTTTAAGAAGCATTGCAATCCAGTGATGTTATCTATGTGTGTTACACAATCAAGTCAGTGAAATTCAGAGTATTTGAAAAATGACCAGATGATCACCAAAAGGTACAATAAGGAAACGCCTGCTGGAAAGCCTGCTGAAAGGCTTCTTGTCTACACAGTCAATAATAAAGCTGATATTTTAATAAATTGAATATTTATTAGTTCAGTTTCTCTTGAATACCCATAAATGTATGTGTAGTTGAAAGTTTACATACACTGTATAAAAAGACACATAAGGTTTATTTCTCACACATTAAATTAGTTTAAGTTTAGGTTAGTTAGAATGACCCAAAAATATTTCTATTTGCTAAATGCCAGAATAATGTGAGATAATTTATTTAGTGAATTTAATTTTTTTTTTAGTAGTATTTGATATCATTGTCTTTAAACTGTCTGACTTAGGTCAAACACGTTTGGGTTTCCTTCCACAAGCTTGTCACAATAGTTTGCTTGAAGTCTGGTTCATTCCTCCTAACATAACTGGTTTTACTAAGTCAGGGTTGTGGGCTGCCTTATTCACACAGCTTTTCAGCACTGCCCACAAGTCTTCTATAGGATAGAGATCAGGGTTTTGTGGTGGCCACTCCAAATCATTGACTTTGTTAAACTTAAGCTACTTTCTAACTAATATAGTGGTATTTTTAGGGTCATTGTCCATTTGGAAGATCCATTTGTGCCTAAGCTTTAACTTCCTGGCTTGAGGTCTTGAGATCTTGCTTTGATATTTCTACACAATGTTCTTTCCTCATGATAAAATCTATTTTGTGAAGTGCACCAGTCCCCTCCTGCAACACCTACACATCATGATACTACCACCACCGTACTTCACAGCTGGGATGGTGTTCTCAGGCTTCCAAGTGTC